>PVLD010016067.1:0-46333 GCA_004027595.1 Dinomys branickii | reverse complement strand
CTCCCTTGGTCCTCTGGGCCCCTCCTAACCTGCTGTTGCGGGAACAGCTGCAGAGGACAGCGAGAGTTGCTGTGTCCTGTGCTCCTCGAAGTCGGTCACTTCTTCCTGGGTGAAGGGTATCTCCTCCATTCTCAGATACACCACCTCCCCGGGGCTTCTCAGGCCATCCGAGCGGCTGCCTGGAGGTGGGATGGTATGCCTAGAGTTTCTGTTTTAATGTTGAAGTCTGTGATCCATTTTGACCTGAGTTTGGTGCATGGTGATAGACTGGGGTCTATTTTCAGTTTTCAGCAAGAGGCAAGCCAGTTTTTCCGGCACCATTTATTAAACAGGCCATCTTTTTTCCAGTGAGTTTGGTTGGCCCCTTTGTCAAATATTAGGTGGCTGAGTGGGTTTTTCGTTATGGTTGCATCTTCCAGTCTGTTCCATTGATCCTCAGGTCTGTTCTTTAGCCAGTACCAGGTGGATTTTATTACAGTAGCTTTGTAGTATAATTTCAGGTCAGGGATTGTGATTCCACCGGACTTGTCCTTGTTGCCCAAGATTGCTTTTGCTATTCTGGGTCTCTTCTGGTTCCAGATGAATTTGAGGCATATTTTCTCTAGATCTGTGAGGTATACTAATGGTAGTTTAATGCGAATTGCATTGAACCAGTACAACAGTTTTGGTAATATGGCCATTTTCACAATGTTAGTTCTTCCTAACCATGAGCAGGTATGTTTTTCCATTTATTGAAATCCTCTTCAATCTCCTTTTTCAGAGTATTGTAGTTTTCACTGAACAAATCTTTCACATTCTTTGTTAGATTGATTCCTAAGTATTTCAATTTTTTAGTTGCTATTGTAAAGGGTATGGTTTCCTCAATTTCTCTCTCAGTCTGTTTGTTGCTCATGTATAGGAATGCTATAGATTTTTGGGTGTTGACTTTGTATCCAGCTACGCTGCTGAATTTGTCCATTAATTCCAGGAGTTTTCTTGTGGAGTTTTTGGGGTCCTCCATGTATAGTATCATGTCGTCTGCAAATAGTGATAGTTTTACTTCTTCCTTTCCTATCCTCATTCCTTTTATTTCTCTCTCTTGTCTGATTGCTCTGGCTAGTGCTTCCAGAACTATGTTGAATAGGAGTGGTGACAATGGACATCCTTGTCTTGTTCCTGACTTTAAAGTGAAAGTTTCCAGTTTTTGTCCATTTAGTATGATGTTGGCTGTTGGTTTGTCATACATGGCTTTGATCAGATTGAGGTAGAGGCCATCTGTTCCTCTTTTTTTCTAAGGTTTTTAACATGAATGCATGTTGAACTTTATCGAAAGCCTTTTCTACATCTATTGAGATGATCATGTGGTCTTTGTCGTTGGCTGTATTCATATGATGTATTACATTAATTCATTTGCAAATATTGAACCATCCCTGCATTCCTGGAATGAATCCTACCTGGTCGTGGTGTATAATTTTCCTTATGATTCGCTGTAATCTATATGCTAGTATTTTGTTGAGTATCTTTGCATCTATATTCATTAGAGAGATTGGCCTATCGTTCTCTTTCTTGGTTGGGTCTTTCTCTGGTTTGGGTATCAGTATAATACTTGCCTCCAGAAATGTGTTAGGGAGAGTTCCTTCCTCTTCGATTTCATTGAAGAGTTTGAGAAGTGTTGGCATTAAATTTTCTCTGAATGTTTTATAGAATTCTGCTGTGAATCCATCAGGGCCTGGGCTTTTCTTTGTTGGTAAGTTTTTAATGACATTTTCAATCTCATTAATTGATATTGGGTTGTTCAGGATTTTTACGTCTTCCTGATTCAGTTTTGGTAATTTGTACCTTTCTAGGAATCTGTCCATTTCTTCTGAATTTTCTATCCTATGGGAGTAAAGATTTTCAAAGTAGGTATTAATGATGCTTTGGATTTCTGTGGCATCTGTAGTGATTTCATCCTTTTCATTTCTTATTACATGAATTTGAGTTCTTTCCATTCTTTTTTTTTTTATAAGGTTGGCTAGGGGTTTATCAATTTTATTTATTCTTTCGAAGAACCAGCTCTTTGATTCACTTACTTTTTGTAGTTTTCTTCATCTCAATTGCATTAATTTCTTCCCTGAGTTTTATAATCTCCTCCCTTCTTTGGGCTTTTGGTTTGGCTTGTTGCTCTTTTTCTAAGATTTTCAGGTGTAGCATTAGGCTATTTATTTGCTCTCTTTCTGTTTTCTTTGTATATGAGTTCATTGCTATAAATTTCCCTCTGAGAACTGCTTTCATTGCATCCCACAGATTCCGGTAGGTTGTACTTGCATTTTCATTTATTTGTAGGTATTTTTTAATTTCTTCTTTAATTTCTTCTGTGACCCATTGGTTATTCAGGAGGTTATTGTCTAATTTCCAAGCGTTTATGCAGTTTTTGGAGTTCTCTTTGTCATTAATTTCCAATTTCATTGCACTGTGGCCGTTAATATGCATGGAATAACTTCAATTCTTTTGCATTGAGGTAGATATGTGCTATGGGCTAGAATGTGGTCAATTTTAGAGAAAGACCCATGTGCAGTTGAGAAAAATGTGTATTCTGATGTTCTGGGGTGGAACACTCTGTATACATCTACTAAGTCCATTTGTTCACACTTTTGGTTCAGGTCTATTATTTCTTTGCTGAGTTTCTGTCCGGTTGACCTGTCTCTTTGCGTCAGAGGGGTGTTTAGATCCCCTATTACAATAGTGTTATTAGTTATTTGATTTTTCACGTCTGTTAAGATTTGACTTGTAAAGTTTGGTGCTCCATTGTTTGGTGCATAAATGTTTAAGATTGATACCTCTTCCTCTTGCAGCTTTCCCCTAGCTAGTGTGTAATGGCCTTCTTTATCTCTTTTGATTGTTTTTGGTTTGAAGTTTACATTGTCTGCAAACATAATAGCTACCCCTGCTTTTTTCTGGGGACCTGTTGCATGGAGAATTGTTTTCCATCCTTTAACTTTCAGCCTGTGGCTTTCCTTTTGAGTAAAATGTGTTTCCTGTATACAGCATATCGTTGGATTGTGTTTCTTAATCCACTCTACCAACCTTTTCCTTTTGACTGGTGAATTCAGGCCATTTACATTAATGGTTATAATGGTTATATGTTGGCTTATTCTAGTCATGTTATTTACTTGTTGTTGTTTTCCTTCTTTTGCTGTCTGTTTACTTACTTGTTCTGTTTGAGGGTTTATTTCTATTGTTCTTGGGATTGTGATCACTTTTTTCTCTGTCTAGAATATCTTTTAGTGCTTTTTGCAATGCTGCTTTGGCACTCATGAAGTTCTTCAGTTGTTCTTTTTCATGGAAATATTTTATTTCTCCATTGAATTTGAAGGATAGTTTTGCAGGATACATAGTCTGGGTTGGAAGCTGTTTTGTCTCAGAATCTGTAATACCTCACTCCAAGCTCTTCTTGATTTCATGGTTTCTGTTGAGAAGTCTGCTGTGATTATGATGGGCTTTCCTTTATAGGTGATCTGTTTCTTTTCTCTAGCAGCTTTTAATATTGTGTTCTTTTGCTGGATGTCTGGGATCTTGACTATTATATGTCTGTGTATGGTTTTCTTTGGGTTATGGCTCGCTGGGGTTCTGTGTGCCTCGATTAACCGTACTTCAGTATCTTTTACCATGTCTGGGAAATTTTCTGCTATTATTTCAGCAAATATTCTTTTTATATCATTTGTGTTGTCTCCTGGTGTTTCACTAACTCCTATAACTCGAATATTATTTCTTTTTGCCTCATCTTGCAGCTGTTGGATTGATTTTTCTTGGATCCTTGATGACTTTATGAGATCTTTCCTTTCATGCTCATTAGCTGCCATGCTGTCTTCAAGATCTGAAATTCTATCTTCAACTTCATTTAAGCAGTTTTGCCAGCTTTCAGTGGAAGTTTTCAATTCCTGGCAATCTCTTTGGATCTGTTTCGTTTGTGGTAATTCATTCCTAAATTGCTCTTGTAACGTTTCCATTTGTTTCCTATTTTCTTCTATTCTTTTATCTATTTCTTCTCTGTGTGTGCAGAACATTTCTTCCATTATGGTTTTCAGTTCATTTTTTGTCTGAGAGAATATTTCTACTTTAACCTCTTTTGTGGCCTGATGGAGTTGTTTCTTCCGATGTGATCATTTCCGAGATTGCAGGTATGTGACTAATTTCTGCTTTAATCTGTTCTATGGCCTGATGGAGTTGTTTCATTACTTCGGACGTAATTGTTTCATACATTGCAGGTATGTGGCTTATTTCTGCTTTAATCTCTTCTGTGGCCTGTTGGAGATGTTTCTTTATTTTGAATGCAATCGTTTCAGAACTTGCAGGTATGTGGCTTCCTGGTTCCCCTATATCCTCGCATCCAGGACTTGTTCTGGGTGGGGTTGAGTTCTGAGACTGTGTTTTGTTCTTCTGTCTTACCATTTTTGGATATCAGATTCAAACTATTGAGCTATAAATTACCCAGGCAGTTCAGCAGGCAAAGGTTCATTGCAAAGGCTGCTCCAATGGCTCCTTCTCTTTGGGGTAATGTCCCTTAATCTTTCTGCTAAGAGTTCCACTCAAAAGGCTGCTCAGATGCTGGTTTGTGGTCTGAGCTACTCCCTACCCAGAGACCTGCCCGGGGCACATAAACAGCTACCCCACCCGCCCAGATATCCCTGCAGGCATGGGGACCGAGCTCCTCCCCCACTCAGTGATCCGGTCAGTCACGACGCACAATCAGCTCACCCGTCTCGGAATCCGTGCAGGCAGGAAGGTCCCAAAGTGCTAATATTTCGTGCTTCGCCCATGATCCGCCGCTCCCCAGCGCTTCTCTGTCTCCTCGGCACTCTCGCAGGAGTCGCCGATCGCAGCCGCCGCTGTGCCCGCAGGCTGCAGGCTGAGGAGGGTGCTGGCAGTGGGGACAGGGACTGGAGCAGGACCCCGGTCTGCAGCCTGGAGTAGCGCAGCCTGCTCAAGGAGCATGGGCTCTGAGTCTGCCCCACACTGCAGCTGCCAAAAAGCCAATTTCTGGCCGCAGCTGCTGGCTAGCCACGCAGGGTCGGGAGGCAGGAGGGTCTGGCCTGCTGTGGGCACCCTCGGGGCATGCAGACCCAGTGGAGCTGCCGCCCGTGCTCCGCACCGAGCGCCTTAGGCACCCAGCGCTCCGAGCCCACCTGTGTCTCGCCTCAGCAAGTTGGGCTGTCCCACCGTGGCCCGGGCAGTGCAGAGCAACACGTTCAGTTTGAACTTCGCCACCGCAGTCCCGGCACTCACACACACCAAGCCTGTCTCGAGCTGGAGCTATCAGGGAGGATGTTTTTTTTGCTGCTCACCTGGTCGTCATCTTCCCGGAAGCCCCAACTCCAAGCTCTTCCATTATTTTAACACGGTACTCACTGGCTGAATTCAAGACTTGTTGCAAAATGTGATTTTCCCATCTACAAAAATGGAGGTGATAATATTACCTTCGGTTGGCTCAAGTGAAGTAAAATGTAAACGTCCCTGTCACTGCATGTGGCATCTACCATAAGCTCTTTTTTTTCTCATATTGGAAGTTAGAGTTAACATTCATTTCACTGAGTGTACTGTTGCTTTCTGACTTCAGTTCTGCTGTTGCCTCAGCTTCCCATTGCCCTGCTTATGTTCTGTCTTCACAAAGGGCAGACTCTTCCTGGTGCAGTTCCCAAAGCACCAGGTTCCTTCTCTTCCATATTGTGGTGGACTCCAACTTGTATGAATGGGCTCTAGTTATACACCCCACCGCAAGTCCCTAGCCCAATCCCTGTCCATTCAAACCTGTCACCCTTAAGAACCATGGTTCTCTATTTACCCAGCCAGACTCTACTACTATCGTCAAAAGTTTGATTTCTCCCTCACCTTCAATGCCAGCCTGTACTTGAGGGACATAAGACCAGCTGCCCAAGGACTTACCGCTTCCCCTATTCAAATTTTACATTGCTTGCCTAAAAGTGAGAGGAGAAAAGAGGCACCTTAAAGAGTTCTGAGGCTTGGCCACAGCCACGGACTATGTCTTCACACTCTTACTCAACCTTAGTGATTACTCAGTTCATGGTGGCTGGGGGAAGAGTACGAGAATAGCGTCAGAGAGAAAGGAGCTAGGAAAGCGGGGCGCGGTGTGCAGTAAAGTGGGCCTTAGCGGCTTTTTCACGGATGGGATAAAATGCCCAACACCCACACCTTAGGAGGTGAGGCAGTTATGTTGGCTCAAATTTACAGTTTTTGGTTGGTTGGCTAGAAGGCAGAAATGGCACGATAGAAGCGCCTGGGCAGAGGAAACCTGCTCACATCATGACAGCCAGGAAGTAGAGAGAGAGAAGAGAGGAATCCGAGAGGCGGATATATCCTCCCAGGTCACACCCTCAGTAGCCTGCTTCTTCCGACCAAGCCCCGCCTCCGAACAGCACACTCATGCAGAAAGCTAACCAGTGAGTGAGTCCACCACTGAGTACAGCACTCTATGAGCCAATCACCCTCCCAAAGTCTTGCCTCTGAACACATAAGAACTTTGAGGAACGCTCCAGGTCTAAACCATCACACTTTGATCACGGCTCCTGACCCACCCAAAAGTGTGCGCTTTACCAATCTCTTTTCTGGATCCCAAGTCAATGAACTTGACAATTAAGCTTAATTACCACATTCCATCCACTGTCAATTGGACACTTAAGCCATACTTAGTCTTTTTGTTATTTTAAAGATAAAAGAGTGAAAATGTATTAACAAACACACATAACATTTAGAAAACAACACAAAAACAATACAACCAATATAGAGTTTCAGACAAGGTGATAGAAAATTAACAATGGTTGTTATGTATTGATATCTTCAAGTTGGATATTCAGATAAACAAATGTAGACATGTAAGATTGACCAAACACTTAAACATTAACTGTTCTTTTCAATAGAGCAATAAAAGTCAGCAGTACAACTATGTAGCAATCCTGTATATACATATATACATATTTTTCCTCTTTCTTTTCTCTTTTCCCGCATCCCAGTTGTTCTTTCCCTTTGAGCAGTTTCCTTTCATTTTTACAATGTCTATTGTACCTCCTAGATTTTATTCACACTTTCAGGTTCTTACACTAGTAACACAATACACATGCAGATCTGATTTATTTCACTTATGAGTATGGTCTCTAGTTGTGGCCATTTACCTACAAAAGCCTTGAGTTTATCTTTCTTTATAGCTGAGTAATATTCCATTATGTAAAAATTCCACTACATTTTTTATCCATTCCTGAGTTCATGGGCATTTGGGTTGCTTCCATGATTTAACTATTACAAATTGCACTGCTATAAACATGGGTGCACATATATCACTGTGATATGATGTTTTCAGTTCTTCTAGGAAAATAACCAGAAGGGTAATAGGTGGATTGAATGGAACCTCTAGTCCTAGTTTACTGAGGAATCTCCAAACTGATTTTCACAGTGGTTTCACCAGTCTCCACTCCTGCCAGCAGTTGAGAAGGGCTCTTTTTTCCTACAGCCTCACCAGCATTTGCTATTGGATGATTTCTTAATGATATCCATTCATTTTTGGGTGAGATGGAACCTCAGTGTTGTTTTAAAAAACTCAATAATAAGTTAAAATTTTTACCAAACATGGTACAACTAGCTGAGTGAAATGGAAAAGGCAATAATCCCTTTCCAGAAAAGTCTCAACAATTCCAGCCTTTCCACAAGTCCTAGCCCAAGTCTATTCTGAGATTCAAGGCAAACTCTTGACTGTGAACATCTACAGAAATAAAAAACAGTCACACAACCCCAAGATAAAATAGTGCAGGGTAAACGTTCCTGTTCTGAAATAGGAGGAATAGGGAAATAGAGTAGAATAGAACCAAAGCAAGGCTGAAACACACCAAGGCAAACATTAAGCCCTATAGCACCATGTGTGCTATCTGAGGCACATGCTAATGAGATGAGAATTGCAGGGGGCTTGTGTAGCAGTAACCATATGGCCATGCTGGTTACAGTATGTACAGACATTCACTTGGACTGTCTCAACTCGTGTCCTGTGGCTTCTCTTCAGATGTTCCACATCCCTGGTGTCTCTAATTTCCTAAGATCTCCACTGTGCCTTTGTCTTTATTCTCACAGCTTTATGCAATACCCTCTCAGGAAATCCTTGCCAGTTTTCTCAGGCTTTCCTTTGAAATTGAGGGGAAAGCCTCCCAGACCACACATCTCTAGTATTCTGCATAACTGACAAAGCAGCATTATACAGGTGATGCCGAGGTCTGTCCATGGAAACAGTAGTCAGGCCCCCTTGGACCATGGCTGCAGTGGCCTCTGAGTGTCTGAATGGTTATGCTGAATTAAATGAATCTTGGGGATCAATTCCTTTTCTGGCTCTTCCCAAACAGGTGTCTCAAGTGAAAGGTTTATGCTGGTGTACCCTTCAGTCTGTTATAGGGGAAGTCTGCTAATCTCTAATAATGTTATCCAGATATTCTTTTCTTTCCCATATTCAAAGTACTTGGTTCTTTTTAAATAGTGTTTATCTCTTCAGCTGCCACAACCCTTAGGCCCTAACTTTGTAAGTAATTCCCTTTGCATCAAAGTTTAAGTGATTCAAATTATTTGGCCCTGCTTTCTGCTCTCAAAACTCCCCATAAATTTGGTTAAAAGCAGCCAGAATTAACCATGTCACAGCCTGAGCATTAGTTTACCTTGAATTTTCTTCTGGCAGTTCAATCAGCCCACTGTCTTTAACTTTAGCTTTCTGCAAAGGATCAGGACCTGGGCAAAATATAGACAAATTTTCTGCTAGAGTGTGACATGCATGGCCTCTAGTACTCTTGTGAGAGCATCCTTATTCCCAAATGAAACTTCCTGAGCCTGGCTTTTACTGTCTTTTTTCCTATGAGCATTCTGGACTTCTGAGTTCTGACCAGAATTGTCCATCAAGTTCTGCTTAAAACCTAAGATTTCTCCAACTTTATCTTTCAAACTTTTCCAAATTCCTCCTGCAAACTGTATTTCCAAACACTTTGGAACACATTCTCAGGTATAGTCATAGCTGGCCTTGAGCTCACTCTGTAGCCCAGGCTGGTCTTGATAATCACCCTGCTTCAGCCTCTTAAGTGCTGGGATTAGAAACGCACACCACCACACCGAGCTCTATTATTAATTTTCTATATGAGTCAATTCTTCTATCACTGAGACACAATGCCCAACTGCTTAAAGAGAGAGATATTTAATTTGGCTCATGGATTCAGGATTTTCAGTCTGCTTTTGGCTAGCTGCAAGGTAAAAATATCATCAAGAAAGGGCATGGTTCATGGTGGCCCATAAGCAGAGCAGATAAGAGTTCTAGAGAGGATGGAACTAAGCACAATATATAGCACTCCAAGTCATGCCTCCAACACCCATTCAAACACACCAAGGGGTGTACTTTTCTAATGCACTGTGGTTCCCAAGCCAATCAAATTGACAGTTGAGCTTAACCACCACCATGGTGATGATAAAGATAGAGGAAACACATACATGTAGATTTAGACAGAAAGGAAAGAGAACACGTTTCCCACCCTCTAATTTCCAGAGAAATAATTGTGCTCAAGAATAAGATATTAACACTTAGCACCATGGACAGAAACATGCTTTGACTCCACAAAGCTCACTCACTTCTGTCATTCGAATCTACAAAAGGACACGCAGATCAGGTAAGTTGTTAAAGGTTTTTGTTATTAACATTCTCGTACTTAGTTATGAAGCAACATGTGCATCTTACCTACCACTCCAGGACTCCTGCTATATGTCATGTTATGGTTCAGGTTTTGAGTGTCTCAAAACCCTCATGTGTATTGAAAGTGACTCGGTCATAGGGATGCTTTAAGAAAACTCCACACCTGAAGATGCTCTTAGGAAATCAAAAGAAGCAGTCCACCAGGGAAATGACCTGGAAGGGTAATTCTTTCCCACCTCCTCCTTTGTCTCCATGTTTCCTTGCTGCCACGAAGTGAGCAACTTTCCTCAGCCACACACTCCCGCTGTGCTCTTTCTGCCTTGAAGACAGCCTACCAGGGACTCTCACTTTATCCAAAATAAATATCTCTTCCTTTAAATTGTATAGGTTGGGTATTTTGTCCCAGTAACAAGGAGAGTGACCAAGACAGATCTTGGTAACTGGAGTGAGGCTATTGCCTAGACTATTCCTGATCATGTGGTTCAGAAGCCTCTAGGAGTTTGAAAAAGCTTGGAGGTACCAGCAAGAGAAGCTCTAGAACGCTGTAAGGTAGTTTGCACTCGGAAGACAAGAATGCTGACTGGAACAGAGTCAAGATCAGACTCGGGAAGTTTCAGTTGTGAACAAGGACTCCATTGGCAATTATACTTGAGACCACGTGTGCTACACTCTAGCAGAAAATTGGTTTACATTCCTCCCATGTCCTGAGAGTCTATGGGAGACTGAGATCATGGGCAGACTAAATAACGTGACAGAGGAAATTTCAAGGCAGTTTAATTTTGGGGTGGTGGCACAGGTATTTCTGGCTGCTTTCAGCAAAAAGGCAATGTGAAAAGTTTGCTCTTTCACCAGAGAGTGTCTGTAAAGTTAGGACAAGAGAGAGCTTGGTTACCAAAAAGATGGAAAGACTTCCAAATATTTTGCATCAGGACAACATGAAAAATGACCTGAAGGCATCACATGAATCAACAGGACCCTACCCTTCATTGGCTCAAAGGCAAATGTAAACTCCTTTAAAAGACTTTGTTTTGAGGATACAGCCCTAGGGTGCTCTACTCCAGAATGGTGGCCTAGGTCATTGGTTCCTTTGGATTACATCATAATGGTCAGTCACCTACACACTCAGAAGCTTCTGTAGCCATCACCAAAGATGTCTGACTATTCCTGGAGATAGTAGCAAACCTTAGCATCACCCATGTGGTAGTGGTTTTAGAGGCATGCAGAATGAAAGAGTTGTGGGATTATGGAGGCTTCTATCTGAATTTCAGAAGATGCCCTAGGAGGTTAGGTAGTGTGTCAGGGAAACGTGTGATGCTGTGAGAGTTAAGTCAAAATTTCACTGGCAACCCCAGGAAGCTGAAGAAGACAGGAGTGTGGATCTGCTGAGAAAAGTGGGGTCAGCAAGTGACACTAACACAAGAGGCAGACCATGAAGGCGCCAACCCACGAGGCCTCAGGCGCAGGGCCCTCTAAGCCCTTTAAAATTCATATTTTGCCACCATTTTCCCTAGATTCTGGACATAAAGCTATAGAATTTAATGTTTGCCCTGCCGGGATTTGGCCTTGCTTTGTCCTGGTTACTTTCTATTCCAGTATTTCTCCATTTTGAAATGGAACTATTTACTGTGTGCTATTGTATGTCAGCAGTGTGGAACTTTCTCTTTTTATTACAGCAGCTCACAGTGAAGAGTTTGCCTTCAGTCTTAGAGAAGACTTTGGGCTTAGACTTTTCAGCAAAACTGGAATGTTAAGGCTTTGTTTACTCTTAGAGATAGATTAAATTCAGTTTGCATAAATAAATGAGTCTGAATCTCTTGGGGGCCAGGAATAGGATGTTATGGTTTAGACTTGGGGTATGTGTATCCCAAAAGCCTTTGATGTTTTGAAAGTGATTGCGTCAAGGAGGAGGTGCTGTACTCAGCACTGCATGATGAATCCACAGCTGAATGTGATGCTGGAGGTGGGGCCTGGTTGAGTTCACTGAGGCTGTAGCCTGTAAAGATGTATTATCTTCTCTAACTCCTGCCTTGTCTCTTCTTCCTGGCAACAATGACATGAACAGGTTTTCTCCATCAATCCCTTCCGCCATATTTTTACCTGGAAGCCTGCCAGCTGGGGACTGGAGCCATGGGCCAAAATAAACCTTTTAAATTGTGCATGTAGTTTATTTTATCACAGCCAGGAAAGTTACTACATATGTCCATGCGTACACACTTCGTCCACGAATATTTTGAGAGAAATCTCCCCAAATCAGGCTCTGTGCAGGGCACACAACCTCAATAAGTCAGACACGGCCTCTGCTCCCACAAAGCTTGCAGTCGAACTGGGCAAAAACACAATTATATGACTGCTTTCAATAGAATTGGTAAGTGGCAGAACAGAAAAAGTTCATCAAGCTAAGAGACATAGAGCAGGGGAATTTTATTGTTCTGCAGAGGGCAAAATGATCTCCCTGAACTAATAAAGTTTATACATATTCACAAATTGTTCATATGAGCAGGCAGAGAAGCACTTTTCTGGCAGATAAAACAGCACGTATGAGAAAGTGTCTCCAGTGATAGCACATGAGTGTTAAAATATACGAAGAGAGGAGAAAATATAAAAAGCATAGGATCTTCTCAGGCATGACAAGAGGTTTTACTTTTCCCAGAAGACAACAGCAATACTTAAGACCTTTATAAGGAGCCTACAAGTATCAAATGTACAATTGTGATCACTCTGACTGACGTTCCTTCCACTTTTCAAATGTAAAGTTTACAGAATACAGCTGCCAGCTTGTCACACTCTCCTAATCAAAACCTTTCAGCAGCTCCCCATGGGGCCTGCTTGAAAACCACCATCTAGCCCAGTATTCAAGGCCTTTCACCCTCAGCTAGGAAGTACCTTCCTAGCCCTGTCTCCCCGCACTCCTTGTCTCACCTTCTATACCCCAAAAGTTATTTCCCAAACCTCACTAGTGTTTACCTGTAGTGTCCTTGATCTTACTATTCTCTAACACAAGATTTTTCCCATTTCATTCTCACTTGCTGATATCTTCCAGGGCTTATTTAAATATCTTGTTTTTTTTTCTGAAGTCTTCCCTGTTTTCCTCTCACTCCACTAAACTTTTTCTAAATGTTTTTTCAGACTTTTATCCTTTGTAGGAGACAGTATTTGCATAATGTGTCTGTGTCACATAATTTTAATCTGAAATTTAAGACTCTTAGTGGTGAAGGATAAGCTTTATTAATTTTCATTCTCTTCACAGATCTAAGTGCTGTTCTTGGCATATAGTAGAAATACAAGCAATAAGTAAATACCTGGATAAATGATAGCTTTATCACTAGAAGAAGAGAAGATGTCCCTGTTTAAAGGCTATAAATGGCATTGTAATTTATTGCTTCTCTTTCACAGAACCTTGTAACCAAGTTTCTGTATTATGCAATGTCACACAATGCTTAAATTTATGTCTATTTTTAGAGTATTTATGAGTTGATAAGATAATAATAGAAGAGTCAGCCTGAGAGTTTGTATTATCATGAGAATTAGTTGAGAAAATTGAACTATGTTTAAGTGCTCTATAAATAGGAAAATTTGGCATTTGAGCTTTTAAAAAAATCTCAATACCATTTCTTATGTTGAATATTAAGTAGCTGATAATGATGCCTCTAAATAGATTTTCATAATAAATCTACTGCAGATAAAATCACGTCTACAACTTCTGTTGTTATTAGTTATGTAACTTACTCATTGAACTTTACCATAATGAAAAGAATATGTGACCCTGAGTCAGAATTGGTCTGAATAATGAATCTACAAGTTCTGTGTCCCTATTTGATATTGGACAAGTTTTTTAATTCACAGGGCTTCAGTTTCTTCAAATAAGAGTGATGACCCCACTCTCTTACAGTGTTGTAGCAAGAACTGAGATAATGCATATCACAATATTTTTATAAGCAGCAACATTCTGGGTTATTACAACTGTTAAGCTTATTATTTCTATTGACCTCTTGAAAATCATAGCATAAATTAACTCTATTACAAATCATGTATTAAAAGTAGATAATACTTCACTCTAATCTATATAAGGAGTAAAGCATGTCTTGACTCTGCTTATTAAAAGGTATGGGTGACCTTCCCAGAATGTCTTTGAAGCTCAGTATGTGTAAAACATGAATATCTATCAGGCTGAAATACTCCATCACACAAATACAAAAAATAGAGACAGCACATAAATATATTTTAGTGATTTTTTTAGTCAGCATAAAATTTTTAGTAATATGACATTATGGTCAAATAATGAATAAATATGAATTTTCTAAGAAAATGAGCCAAAAAAGAGACAGATAGAAGGAGATCCAAGCAAAGGAATTAGCATGTGACGTAAAGTCCCAACATATTTGAGGACAAGAAAAATTCTTGCTCCCTGCTTCTCTAACAGGAATAAGAGGTGACCAGTGGTCATTCTGCATGGTGCTTTATTTTAGTTAATGACCAGTTTTTCAATCTTCCTACCATTCTTAAAAGGGAGAATGACTCAGTTTGACAAGACTGATACACCTCTGCTTTGCCTTAATAAGTTAATTACTACCACTGTTAATTAACTGTACTGTATATAAACTTTATGTGTAAAACAGGATATCAAATGTGATGTTTTCCCACTGTGCTCATTTTGGCTGATACCCCAAGCCTGAAGTTAAAAAGCAAGGAACATCCAGTATTTTGAAGAGAGATTCTAGACCATCTACCAAGTGGTCCAGCAAAGAGGCTAATGAAACATCAGACAACCTCAAGGGGTTGTCACATGTCATCTGTCGTGATATGTGAGAAGGTACCAGAATGTAAGCATTTCTTTAGCAAAAGCATTTCAAGATAATGTATTCTCCCTCTTGCATCCTTCATCCAATTAGAGTGGACTTCAGCAACCTGTGAAGAGCCCTTTAAATTTGGGAAATATTGGGTCAGAGACCTGATTTATGCCCCCATCACAAATTATCCAAAGGCAAGAAGTTCTTTAGAGCAATTTGGCATAATACAGGAGACTGTGATTGGTTAGAGTGAAGGTCATAATATAAATAAACTAAATTACAGATTCTTTATCAAAAGTAGAAAGTATTTTCCACTACTCTCTCTATGGTGAAAAACAAAGTCTTCATATCCTGGCTCTGGTACTGAAAGAGATTAATAATAGTTTGTACTTTGAGAAGTTGTAGAGTTTTAAGGATAAGAGATGCAGGACCAGATGTGAATAAACTAGAAAGAAACCCTGTCCAGAAGGTAAGCTGGGATGTGGATGGGGGTTAAAAAGCTCCCATGAAAGTTATTTGGAATAGGCAGGAAAGGGCCAAAGGGAATCCTAAGTAGCCAGCACTGGGAACATCACCTCCATGAGAGAATAGATGATGGAATATTCCTGGAAGCAAGACCCTTTGAGACGCACAAAAAGAAGCCCAAGAGAGAAACATCCTGGAGCTTCCTTTACCTCATCTGAAAAGCACCAGTGCCAGGTAGAAGCTGAGCTAGTAAAGAAGAACTTCCCATCCTTCCTTTTGTTATTGTCTGTGGGGTCTACCTGTAGGAGCAGAGGCTGCCTAGTGAATGGAAGGAGGAGGAAGGGGGAGAAACAGGAGGTGGAGGAAGAGAGACGAGGGATGACAGTAAGAAAGTTCCCCACAACTTCCTGTCCCTACCATGATTTCTCGAGCTGAGGTTATCCTGAACTTGCACAGGAAAAATATCTCAAAATTCAATGAGACTGAATGTTAAGAAATTAGAATGGACTGGACTCTATAATAATCCCTGAAAAACAAGGCCATATATTCACTCTTAAGAATAATGAGAACCAGCACATGGGAAACTGAGGCAGAAAGACTGTAATTTCAAGCCCAGCCAGGGCAACATAGCAACTTAATGAAACCCTGAGTCAGAGGAAAAGATCAGAAAACCTAGGATTACCTGCTAGAGATTTTATCTATGGAAAAGAAAGAGCTTAACAGAACAGATTTAAAAGGACAGTGAAAAGTTGCAGATTTCTACTCAGACCCTATTGAGCCCATAGTGTTCAATAAACAAATTACACATAAAATATTTCGTGTACTTGTTATTAAACTCTAGGACTTATACATCATCATTTGGATTTTATAGATGATGAAATTAAGTCTTGCCCTGGCAAAGGTCAATTGTTGAAGACTGCCAAATGTACAGGTAGCTTGAAAAGCAGATTTGCCTAACTCCAAATCCTCACATTTGTCTTGGTTACTTTTTTCTCTTTCCTGAGACAAAATACCCAACATCCACAATAGAGGAAGAAAGGTTTATTTAGCTTACAGTTTTTGGAGGTTTCAGTCCATACTTGGCTGCTTCTGAGGCACAGTGGCGCAAGGCAGAGGGCAACAATTCATGGTGGTGGTACACAGCAAAGCAAGAAGCACAAGAAGGGAGGAATGGCAGCCAGCAGCCTTACATATACAAGCCATCTGTCCTAGGTCGGGTATAGCCCTCACACCCATAATCCCAGCATTGGATCATGGATCAGTCATAAACTCTAAAAGCCACCCCATAACTGCATGAGGATTTGGGGATACATGCAGACACAAACCATAACATTCCATCCCTGGACCCCCAAAGACTCATGCACATCCCTTTATACAAATAGCATTTAGTCCATCTGTAAGTGTTGCCAAGGTCCTAATAGTTTTAGCATTGCTAAAATGTCCAAGTCCCAAGTCTCCTCTGAGATATAAGGCAAACTCTTAGCTGTGAGCCCCTGTGCAAATCAAAAGTTAAACACTTCCAACATTCAATGGTACAAAATACACATTACCATTACAAAAGGTACAAACATGGGGATAAAGAGCATTGGGAACAAAACAAGTCCAACATCCATCAGGGCTAACATTATGTCCTGTAGTTCCAAATCCAGCATCTGAAGCAAATAGTGGCACATTGTGAGCTCCAAAGGGTTTGTGCGATTCCACATCTATGGCACTTCCAGTGGTTACAGCTTCTAGGGCTTCTCTTTTGGGTCCACTTGGCTCCCTCCTTGCAGCCTTCTTCAGATGATTCATGGTCCTGGTTTTTCTAAACTTCTGAGGTTTCCGGTGCACCTTTTGCGTCACACTCGCAGCTTCACACACTGCTCCCTCAGGGGCACACTGAAATCTGTGTGGAAGCCTCTTCAACCTCAGAACTCTTGCATTCTCCATGCACCTAAAGCCAGGGCCACATGGATGATACCAAGGTCTGCTGCCACCTGGAGCAGTAGCCAAGCTTTCCTTTCTCTTGGCCATAGGGGTTGAGTGCCTGGTTAGCTGGGCACTCTGAATCCAATTTTGAGGAGCAAATTCTCTATGCTGCTGCTTTTCTGGAACCTGGTGAGGCCGCTGCCGCCATTCTGGAAAATGGCACTCCGTGGCTTCCTTCTCAAGGCAAGGTGTTTCACCTTTGCAGTTTTGAGGCTGCAAAGGATGGAGACTTGCTGCCTCTTGTGATGCTCTCAGGCCAGCTTTTCCACATTCTTGTTCCTCTTCAGCAATCAGGATCTCCTCAAGCCCACCTTTGCCATCCACAGCTATACGAGAGCTTCCCTTCTGACCAAACCCACAACGTTTTAAATCATCCTGCTGGGCTCTTTGCTTTTCATTCTCAATATAAATCTGGCTACAAACTCTCCGCCCTCCGGCGGGTGCAGCTCTCACACCCGTAATCTCAGCAAAGTATCCGCCCTCCGGCGGGCATAGCTCTCACGCCCGTAATCCCAGCACTGAATCATGGATCAGCCATAAACTCTAAAAGCCACCCCATAACTGCTTGAGGATTTGGGGGGACATGCAGACACAAACCATAACAACATCTAAGCTTTTCTGTCTTCTCTTTACATGCATTATAACCTTAAGTTCCCCTTATTATTAAAACTTACTGTAAAGTCCCTTAACACTTTACTTACACCCCGGATTCCATAAAAGGAGATGAAAAAGGACTGACCAAAAGAATTTAAAAAGCTAAAGGCAAGTAACAAGCTGTTCTATTGGGGCCAGGATATTTTCATGAACTCCTCTTGCCTTTTCCTTAAAATACACTGAAACCGTGGTTTCAGAAGCGGTTGCGTGGCTCCTGTGTGCCAGACACGATGCTGGGCAGTGAAGACACAAAGGTGTGCACTGTCGGGGAGACACAGGTATAAGTGAGCTCTACAGACACTCTGCCAACCGTAGCCCCATCTGGAACTTTTCAGTGCAAATGTGCATGTCCAAAGAGAGTTTCTGGTCTGACCTGAAGGTCACGGAAGGCTTCCTGGAGATCAGTTGAGATCTGAAAGGTAAGTAGGAAAAGACAAGAGCATACAGAGATGAGGATATAAGAAGAGGGTATGAAGGCCTGAATGCAGAAGAGCGTGTGACAGAGGGCAGAGGAAAGGTGGTAAAGGAAGGCAAGATTGCTAAGGCCGCATTCAAAGGACTTGGACTTCTTTAGAAAGAAGTAGGAGGAGAAAAAGGCAGCAACAAAGGATGCATGAGTTTATACAAATTCCTGAAATCATATAAACAATTCAACTTCTGAAAAGCCTCTCCTTATGAGTCAAATCCAAACCACAGCTCTGATACAAAATAGGGGGAAATGAGGGGAATGCAGTGAACCAAAATTAGTGGCCAGTTTCACAAAGGCTGTTTGCTTCCCCTCTCCTGCACCTTATGCCAGCATAGACCAAAGGAACTGACCATGCAAAGACAACACAGGTACTAGGCATCCAGAAAAACACAAATTCACCAAGACAAAAAACAACAGTCTGGTCACTACATTTTCTAAAATTACTGGAAAGACATTTGAATGACCCTTTCCCATTGTGAATCACAGACACACGTATTGATTATTATTTCATATTCTGCAAATGTTACAAAGCATTTCTGCTTTCTTTTTACTCTGCTTTGTTTCTATAGAAACAAAAAATATCTGAAGAGAAACACGGTTCAGACAGTCACGCTGTGTCATCCCTGCTATAGCTCCCAGTCTCTGTTAGTCTTACGTTTCTGCCCTTCCCTTTTGTCATTTGAGTTGCTCCTCTTGGGCACTAAGGGAACAAGCACAGATTATGACAACTGGTAACTATCAAAAAATAGTACTAAAGGCAGCCCTGCCTTGTACTTGCACTCACACATGACACAGAGTTTTGTGCATATATTATTTTATTTAACTCTGCACAATTCTATGCTGAAAATAATACTATCTTTGTTTTACAAATGAGGATCTAAAGCTCAAGAAGATTTATCTGGAGGTCTGCGGCTCTCTGCGGGCATTTTACATTTTAAATTACTCCAGTGTAGGTGCAAATATTACTGTTTCTTTACTGTTTCACCTTAGTTTTGGATGGTTGAGCTGGAATAATACAGTTTCTCTTTTTCTTGTCAGGAATATGTTAATCGGGAGGAGACATGTTATAAACAAGAAAAACTGTGCAATACTGAAACTATATTATTTATCCATAGCTTTCATTTTTGATAAAGGAGTAAATAAAATTTTCCGTTCACCCCACAAATCTATTTTTCACTAAAAGCAGACATTCCCTCAAGTAACATTAAGTTTTGGGCAGGCAACCAAAATATATTGCCAAATTCCTTTCTTAATTAGGTAGTGTGAAGCTATTTCTAATTTTCCTTAACAGAAAGTTTTCTAGGCTGACAATTGCTCAGCAAATTTGCATTATAATACATTGTCCAAACTTCAGAGCTTTGGCAATAGCAAAATTAGAAACTCCAATTATGTCTTCCTATGAAAGATATAGGTCTCAGATGAGATACGTGCCGAGAACTATAATGCATTCTAACACATAGTGAGCACTTCATAATCCTTACATCTCTCGTGATGATTATTACATATCCAGATTTTGTTTAAAGAGTGTCTCAATGTATGTAATGATTTCAGAAGAGAAAACTTTTTGCAGTATGCGTAGGATATAGATAAACTGAAATTTATTGTTTTGTGGATCATAAATTGTAGATGACAATTATGAGGGTATTATATTAATCTCTAAATATCATATATATCAAGTAGCCTGTGAAGGCCCGCTGTGGTTTGGGTATGTTTCACTCCTAAAGAAACACATGCTAATAGCTTGGTCCCTAATGTAACAGTGTGGAGAAATGAGGTCCAGTGGCAGTAATTAGGTCATGGAGGCACCACCCTCAGAGGGGATGATGTTTATCTTGCAGGAGCGGATTAGGTCTCTTGGGACAAGAGTGGGTTGTTACACAGCAAGGCCACTGCATGTCACTGATCTCTTCCACACATGAGACCACTACACCTCACTTGTGGTTCTGCAAGGTGATGCCGTCTGATACATAAGGATGTAGCCGGAGGCCCTCACAAGAATATGGACACCTAAGCTTGGAGTTTCCAGCAGCCTAAACTATGATCCAAATGGTTTTCTTTTTATACAGCATCCAGTTTCAGGTATTATGTTATAGTAGAATAAAGTAGACTAAGATAGACCTCCATCCTGATGTTTAGCTTAGAAAATGGGAGAGAAAGAAGAGATTATAGAATCAAGATTTAAATCTAAGCACTCAAGATTTTTTAAATTTTGAATTTTTTAAATTTTAAATTTTAAATTTTTTTTAATTTTAAATTTTCTCCTCTCTGCTTCCAAATTTCCGCTAGAGTAGATATAAAGAAATAAAGGAAACCTATAGGATTATAGAAAATGAGAAAGACATAGACTGAAGTAGAGAGAGAGTGGCCGCCTCCTACTTCTTCAATTGCTTCTAGTGTTTCATTTCAGCTTTACTGACAGAAGTATAATTGACAATTAAAAATTATACATATTGTCCAAGATATTAAATGTGATTTTTAAAAAATACTAGGGATTGAACCAAGGGCTTTTCCACTGAGTTACATCCCTCATCCTTTATCTTTCATTCTGAGACAGAGTTTCACCAACCCAAATTGGGCTTAAACTTGCAATCCTCCTGCCTCAGCTTTCTAGAGGGCTGGAAACAGATTTGTGCCACACTCCCACAATCACAATGTGATGTGTTAACACGTCTACATTACAAAATTTTTTCAATTATTAAGCTGATTTACATACATAAGATCAACTCTCAGCAAATTTGAGGTATGTATTATTAACGTTAGTCAAAACACTGCACGTGAGGTCTCCAGAACTGTTCATGTTATAACTGCAGTTTGTACCCGGTGACCAATATCTGGCTATTATCCACCTCCTCTTGACCCCTAAAACTATACACTCTACTATTTCTATAAGTTTCAGCTTTATGGAACCTACATATTAAGAAGATATGCATTGTTTATATTTCTGGTTCTGGCTTATTTTACTTACCATAATGTCCTTCAGCTTCATCTTTGCATCATGTTTACACCAGTTGACATTCCCAATAACAACACATAGGAGTCTCATTTTCTTTATATCCTGACCAAGTCTTGTTATCTTTTAAATTCTTGAACATGAGGTGCTACTTATTATTCTTATCTGCATTTCCCTGATGACTAGTGATGATGAATACTTTATGTACACCTGTTGGCCATTTTTAGATCCCTTCCCTGAAAAATAAAAATGTCTTTTCAGGTCTTTTGACCTTTTTTTTTTTTTTTTTTTTTTTTTTTTTTTTTTTTTTTTTTTTTTTTTTTTTTTTTTTTTTTTTTTACTATTTACTTGCATAAGTTCATTGCATATTTTAGAGATTAATCTTTATTGGATACATGGTTTGCAAATACTTCTTTGCATCTCATGGGTTGCTGTATTAGTCAACTTCCTGTCACTGGGAAAAAATAGTAGACACACACAACATAAAGGAGGAGGAGTTTACTTTGCCTCACAGTTTCAGTTCACGGTTAACTGGCCCCAAAGCAGAAACAGAATGGCTAGGATTATTTCAATTGCTTTTGGCTTTGAAGCTTTATACTAGAACTATAGATGATTTGCATAAAACCCCTACATTGTTAGCATATTTTGAAATTGACTGCATATTTATATTTTATCAATGACCTTCCCAAGATGTGATCCATAAATATGGTGAATGTTTAAAGTAAAATTTTTTAAAATGTATTACATGAAAAGGTACATTGCCATTAATCCCCCTCACAATTCTTCACTCCCAACACACATATCCCATGGTTGGTGCCACTCTGAACAGTTCCGTAAGTTCTCCTTCGTGAGCATCTTTTCACTGCCACCCTAAAGTTCTGAATCAGTTCAAAATGTTCATGGCAATTTCTGTCTAATAAAACTATTACAGTGGGCCCTCACTGGCATTATTCACCAGATCTGGTTCCATGTGACTTCAAACTCTTTCAAAAAGTCAAAAACAAACACAAAATAACACATTTTAAATCTGTTCAGGACACTGAGGCAGCCAAAGCAACACAATTAAGAACACTCACAAAAGAGAACTTACAGAACTGCTTCACAAAGCAGGAACAATTAGATAAATGTGTTTGCAGTGATAGAGTATTTTTGAGGGATTTAATGGCAATGTGGTTTTAAACGTAAGTTTTAAAGTTTAAACAACCACCA
This sequence comes from Dinomys branickii, assembly GCA_004027595.1. Taxonomy (NCBI): domain Eukaryota; kingdom Metazoa; phylum Chordata; class Mammalia; order Rodentia; family Dinomyidae; genus Dinomys; species Dinomys branickii. The sequence goes on along the minus strand of PVLD010016067.1, from coordinate 24,149 downwards.
TAGTTTGTGACCACATCTCATATACTTTTATATGTGTTCGTGTTACTAGTCCATGTCCTTTCGTTGCAGCTTGAAAGACTTCTTCAGAATTTTTATAAAGCAGACCTAGTGGGGATGAACTCCCATAGAATTTGATTATCTGTGGATTTTTGTTTCTCTTTCATTTCTGAAGGAAAGTTTTGCTTGGTAAAATATTCTTGGGTGATTATCTTTTGCTTTAGGCACTTTGAATATACTGTCTTATTTGACATGCAAATTTCTGTTGAGAAATTCATTGACACATTTATGGAGCTTACCTTCCATATCATGAACCTCTTTTTTTTAGTTGCTTTCAATATTCTCTCTTCATCACTGACTGTGTATAGTTTATAATATGTGATCCCTTTGTTGGGTTGAATTTCACTGGGGATCTTTCAGCTTCATAAACCTTGGTAGGCTTTTTTCTCAGATTTGGAAAGTTTTCAAACATTATTTCTTTAAATAAGCTTTCTGTTCCCTTCTTTTTATATTGTTCTGAAGAGCCTGGTATTAAATGTCCCATACACCCTCTGGCTTGTTTTATTCCCTTTGATTCTTTCTAATTCTTGTGGGGTTTTTCATTCTGATTGTATGTTTTTCAAATGACCTGTCTGTAAGTTTATAAATTAACTCTGCTTAATCAGTCCTTTTGTTGACCTCTCGATTACAGTTTTCATTTTATTCATTGTAGTCTTCAGCTCCAGCATTTTATCTGCTTTGTTATAAATTACTTTTATCTCTCTTTAAATTCATTTTATTCTTATATTGTTTTCCTGAATTTATTTTACTTATCTACTGGTGTTCTCTTAGACCTCACTGAACTTCCTTAAAACTATTTTGAATTATTTGTCAGACAATAAATTTTCATTTGGTGGGACTATTTATTAATAAATTATTTTGTTCCTTTTGAAGTGACACATTTCCTTGGTTTCTCGTTTTTCTGCTGACTGTGCAGACATTTGCATATTTAATGGACTAGTCATCCTTAGATTTTACAGATTAGTCTCAGTGATGAAGGAACTTTGTATATGAGTGGTTAAAGGGCACTGGCTGGGAGGGTGTGATGCAGTGGTTACAGTGCCAGTGAGGCACTGTGATGTGGCTCCCATACAATTTTGTCAGCTGAGATAGACATTGGCGATAAATCTCACAGTTCTTCAGTGGCCATAGTTGTGGACATATGTAGTGGCGGTGAGACTTACTGTGATTTTGGTGGTGAAGGTATCTGGCAATCTCTAGATCTAATTTTTCCCATGGAGAATTTGTGTCTGAGGAGATTCCTTTTAAAATTCTGTCTGGCTTATGGGAATATTTGTAGCCAGAGTGGCACCGGTTGCCTGTAAAGCAACCACAGACCTGGATATGGAGGATGAGCAAAGGTGGGTAAATCCATGTGACACAAGGCAGTGATGATGCCAGAATGCAAACACCCTTACTGCCACATTGATAATAGCAGGTGAGTCATAAATGTTGGTGGGGCAGTCATAGAACTGGGTTCTGGGATGAAGCATATGCCGGGCGCCCGCTGCTCTTTGAACAAAAGGACAGAACTTTCTGCTCTAGTGTGGCTCCCTTTTTCTCAAGGTAAGTCTTCACACAGTGACCACAAATAGGTATGAGAGAGCAAGAACATGCAGAGCCATAGGGGGTCTATAGTCCAGAGCACAGGTGAATTCACTATGGCAACAAAACAGGGCCTGGACTACAGGTATCTATAAAGTGGTAATGTGTCTAGGGCCTGGACCATAGCTCACACAGCATTGATTCCAATGTTTGAGGGTATGGTCATATAACTGGGGTCTACGGAGGGGGCACATGCCCTCTCAAGGCCATGCTTGTAAGTAGCAAACTGTCTGATTGTTCTTCCTATTGTGCAAAGCATGAAGGATGGTGTCTCCTACATTTCTCTTGTGCAGATGTCCCTCCGCTGTCCATTTTTAGAATAATCATAAATGAGAATCAAACTGGGAAAATAAATAGAAACAACAGCAATATAATGTCTGTTGCTACATGAAATTCATTCTAATTAATTTATAAGATACCTGTGTGGGACAAGTGTGGCTACGTCTAAAATCTTTAAGAAGTATCAGAATAATTAGAGTTTTGACAAAGTTAAGTCCCTACTCCCAGGATACATCAAGCTTATCCTAAGTCTGGATGGGCTACTTGGTAAATAGGATAGGGAACTGACATGTTTATTTCATAGCAAGAACAGTGCTTGTACTTAAATTAGGTTGTCATCACAAACATGTTAGACAGTAACTTTGCCCTGGAGACACATTCCTGCTTGAATACCGCTAATTATAGCTCCCTTTCCACTCCACAGCAATTGCTGAGCCTATATTTCAGCAAAGTGAAAAAAAAGTTTAGACTTGACAAATTCCAACAATGGTTACATAATATTTTACAGAATTTTGCAATAAGCAATGAGACCAGTTTTGACCCTTTTGTCAGGATGAGTCAAGTGTAAGAAAAAATGTATTTTTAACTAATAAATCATTCTAAAAATTGGAACTAGTATTTCTTTTATTAAGTAGTTGCTTTTTTAAAAAAAGAGGGAACATGAAGAACAGCTATATTTTCATTTTCTTAATATAATTCAAGAAAAGATTAAAGCCCTATGCAGATGGTGACAATAATTCAAAAGGAAAATTAAAACATCAAGAAACTTTTTTTGGAAATGAAACAAAAATTAAGAGCACTTAATCTTGAAAATATAGACAAAACAATTAGAAGCTAATTAATTATTTCAGAAATTGTACTTATGAGTTAAAATAAAAGCTTAAGAGAGAGTCTCTTTAAAATAATAAAGGGCACTGATAAAAAATATGAGGCACTCAAGAAAGAGGGGCTTGAGTCATCCCTCTCCTCTACTTGTGATAGGCAGAAACACTCTGGCTGGCAAAAAATAATGTCAACAGACTAACCCCTAACAAGGAGACCATAGAGGTCATTACTCCTATCCTCACAATAAGAAAATATTGGGCAAAATAAAAAGCAATGACTTTTTTGAACCCCTTAGAGATCTGAAGTTGTGGAGAAAACCATGATGCAAATTCTAAAAAGACAGGTACATCTGAGGAAAGAGAATTTAGAGCCGTAATCTGATATGAGCCCTTACCTGGTAGCAGCAGAGGATCCAGTGCTTCATTGTTTTAAATGGCAATTTTGATGAGTTACTGGAGTCTGAGAGTGAGCTAGTGTGAGAGTGATATAGGAAATAGAAACTCTCAGCCTGAACACTATCTGGGACGAGTTCGTGTTCTCTAAAAGTGAAGAATGAATTTTAGGAACAAGAGTTTAGGATCAGAACATATTTACTGGAGGAAAGGAAGCTTCTGTCCAAGATAGTGACAGAAAGGGGTCAGAGTGGTCTGCCAAGGACCTTGCCATTCTCAGGGATTTTACAGAGCAAAACCCCAAGGTGAGGCGGGTCCAAGACAGGGAAAATGGGAAATTGCAAGATGGACATGAGGCGAGACCAAACTATGGTCAGCCAATAAGGTTACAAGTAGGATTGTTCAGATAAAATTGATTAAACTGGGATCAAATGGGAAAATGAGTCACATAGCAAGCAGGCATGAATACAGAACAGGGGCCTTTCCTGTAGGGGTCGGGGCTAGTGACTCTTCCTGGCTTTTTCAAGGCGATCGCTACCTATTTAGAATATCAATCCCTGAGGTCCATCCCTAGGGAAGTAAGAGGACACATTTGTGTAATCTTTTGTCCACAGCTGGAGGTGTCTCTCTCCCGCACATTTGAAAGGTATCTCATCTTCTACACTGGCTCCTTCAGGGCCCAGCCCTTTCTGACTGCCTATAATATTTCTATCTACTTCAACTGCCTATAACAAGAGGGGAGAGACAGAAAAATTGTGCCCACATTTTCACAACTTTGTGTACACTGAGCAACTGTGCATGCAAGGTTATCTGACCTTCTTTCTTTTTTATTTTTCGGTGCTACTTGGGACTGAACTCAGGGCCCTTGCACTAAGCTGCATCCCTAGCCATTCAATATTTTTCATTTTGTGTTGAGACAAGGTCTTTCCAAGTCATTCACTTGCACATAATGGACTCAAACTTCTGATCCTCCTGCCTCAGCCTCCCAGGGTGCTAAAATTACAGGCTTACTCCATTACACTCAGCTTCTATCTTTGATTTCCAGTCCTTTGTTATTTATGAGTCTGTATTCTAGCCTGTTTGCATTAAATTCTAATAGTAAAATGTACCCAGAAATTTTCTGATGTTGTCTCTTTCCCTTCCATTTTTGCTGTTGTTTTGGTGTTTGTTTGCTTAAGTATGAGTCTAAAAGAAGAAAGTAGAGCATCTATTTAGAAACCATATAGAGCAAGAAGCATAAAAATCATAGTCCACATATTAAAATCAGGGGATAGAATATGTGACAAGGACTTGGATTCTTGCACCGCCCACAGCCCTAACCCTAGTGTTCTGCTATGTATCACTGCAAAGACTAAAGTGTTCAAGTCAGTGGTTGTCAGGTTTCCTCTGATCACTGAAAACCTTTCTACATGATAGACTCAGACTGATAAAACCTAGAAGGTAAAAAGCCAAGGTTGTGATAGACTGAACATCAGAATTTGACATTTCTGAACAAGATAAGAAATTTTCATATACAGTAATTTTCAAAGATGCAAACAGCGCACATAAAAATTGTAAAACAGACTTGAACCAGAAAACTCACATAGAAGAATAAGGGGCCAAAATATACTACCTTAATGCTCAATTTCTCGGGTTAGCACAGTGTTAATAACTAATAGTGACTGGAGAAAATGATAAATAAATGAAAGTATTTGAACAGATTTTCAGCCAAAAAAAATCAAGTTAGGAAAATAATGACATAGTATTCCTATCCCATTAACTTTCCTTTGCAATAAATAGGAAATTAGTTTGAGATGTATCATAGAGATAAACTTTATATGTAAAACAATGTCATATTTATTTTTAAAAATTATTTATAAATGAGATGGTTCAAGAAATTTATAAAGATTCTTAACCATATAACAAAAATGAATATAATTTAACCTTCATTAAAATGCTGAGTGTATCCATCAAAGAAATGTTTAAGAGAGAAAAATAGGTTAGTCATAGACTGGCAAAAGATATTCATAATACATATTACAACAAAGTACTTATAACCAGTGCATAAATCTCCTATGAATCAATAAGGAGAATGCAACAATTCAATTTTAAAATGTTTAAGCTTCTTTGAGCAGGAACAAAGGAGAATTTCTAACTGGCCAATGAATTATGACAAGGTGCTCCACACCAGTACTTCCCTGGGAAATGTAAACAAAAACCACGAGGAGATATCTCCACAAACACTTTCAGGAAAAATAAAAGACAGACACCTTACAAACAAGTAGAGCAACCAGAGCTCCCTTACATCATTCTTGAAAATATAAAGTTGTTCAAACACTTTGGAAAATTGTCTCGTATTTTTTTCTAAAGCTCAACTTATGCCTACTCCCCAAATTAGCAGTTCTATTCATTGGGATATACTCAAAAGAAGGCTCTTGAAGAACATGCTTGAGACTATTCATAAAAATTGGATTTTTAATAAGCAAAACTTAAACTAATAGAAATATCCATCAATGCTAGCCAGTACTGTAAAATTATATTCATAATATAGAATATAAAGAAATACTATTTGGCAATGAAAAGGTAACATGTATGAATTCAAGTATAAGGATGAATATCATATCCACCATGCTGAGCAAAGGAAGGTGAGCACAAAAGTCAACATAAAGTAACATTCTACTTATACAAAGCCCAAGTACGTGTAAAACTAACCAACCCATGTTAATAGAAATCACCATGGTGGTTACCTTCAGTGAGGGGATGGCACTGGCAGAGAAAGAGACATGGCTCAAAAGTTATATGGCAGAGATTTCCAGGCTATGGGAATGTTCTGTTTAGCTTCAATGATTGTAACATTCATGACAAAAATGTCAGTGATCTATGTATTAAAGATATGTACTTTATGCATAGTCAATATATTTTAGAGCCTAATAAAAAGAAAGCTAAGAAATAATATTCTCATTTTAGAGTTTTCAGTGTAACATTCTTAGAATAAGATTGAACAAGGATATTGCAAATACAGTTCCAGAAGGCAGTAGGTACTATAGAAGTAAAAATATTTATCTAAAATCTAGATTGGAACTAGTCCTTCCTGGGCCAGTGACACAGAGAAAGCCACTCAGTTCTCTATGTCTCAGTTCCTGTGTATAAGCAGTGAGGTAATAAATCTTGCTCTGACATTGCTCAGATCAAAGAGGATCATGGGTACCACAGTGCTTTGTATACAGAGCTCCTCTCTTTTCCACAGAGAGTATGATCCAGCATCCCAATAGATGCCTAAAACTGCTGGAAGTACCAAACCCCATATGAGGCCTACTTGAAAAATAGGGTGAGTGTTTGAATTTTTTTAAATTGTTACATTAAAATATTCACTTCCTTCAAACCTCTTCACAGTATTTCCCCTTGCTTCAAACACACACGTGATTGTGCTTACCGTTTTCTTAAGCAGGTCTAGAAATCCTTTCATTGCACTACCATGGCTGCCTCACTGTTCTGAAGTAATTATAAAAAGTTTACCTTTCTTTTCTGCACATACTTACAAACACTTGTTATTACCTGTTTTCTTGATAACAGCCATTCTTTCTCCAGTGAGATGCAATCTCAGTGTTGTCCTAATTTGCACTTCTCTAACTGCCTGAGGTAATGAGCATTTTTTCATTTATTGGCCACTTTGTCTGTGCATTATCTATTCGTTTCAGTTGCTTATACTTTGATTATGTTGGGGGGCATCTTTTTGTTTTCTTTGTATATTCTAGGTTTTAGTGCTCTATACATGGAGTAGTTGGCAAAAAGCATTCCCATTCTGTAGGTTGTCTCTTCACTGTGTTGCTCGCTACTTTTGCTTTGCAGAAAATTTTAATTTGGCATATTTCCTTCTCTTATTCCTGATAACTTTTTCTTGATTATTTGGGATTCCATTCTGCCTATACACACGTCTTTAAGAGTTCACCTATTATATCCTCTAGTATATTGTTGCTATTTTAATCAATTTTTACTTTATGTTAGTACAAGGTAATAGATACAGATCTAGATTCAATCTTTGGCATGTTTATAGCCAGTTTCCCAAACATCATTTGCTAAATAAATGAAATTGGTAAACCCCTAGCCAAGCTTATCAAAAAAAGAAAGAACTCATATTCATGCAATAAGAAATGAAAAGGATGAAATCACTACACATCCTAAAGAAATTCAAAAGATCATTAATACCTATTCTGAAAATCTTTACTCTGCTAGCATAGAAAACTCCAAAGAAATGGACAGACTCCTAGAAATGTACAAATTACCAGTGCTGAATCAAGAAGATATAAAAATCTTGAATAATCCAATATCAATTAATGGAATTGAAAACGTGATTAAAAACTTAATGATAAAGAAAGCCCAGGCCCTGATGGATCCACAGCAGAATTTTACAAGAAATTCAGAGAAGATTTAATACCAACAACCCTCAAACTCCTCAATGAAATTGAAAAAAAGCAATTCTCCCTAACTCATTTCTGGAGGCAAGTATTATACTGATACCCAAACCAGAAAAAGACCCAACCAAGAAAGAAAACTACAGACCAACCTCCCAAATGAATATAGATGCAAAGATACTCAATAAAATACTAGCAAACAGAAAGCAGCAAATGATCAAGCAAATCATACACTATGACCAAGTTGGATTCATTCCAGGAATGCAGGGATGGTTCAATATTCACAAATGAATTAATTTATACACCATATTAATAAAGCCAAAGACAAAAACCACATGATCATCTCAGTAGATGCAGAAAAAGCTTTTGACAAAGTACAACATGCATTCATGATTAAAACCCTACAGAAAATAGGAACTGATGGTCGTTACCTCAATCCGATCAAAGCCATCTACGACAAACCAATAGCCAACATCATACTAAGTGGACAAAAACTGAAAGCTTTCACTTTAAACTCAGGAAAAACACAAGGTTGTCTACTGTCACCACTTCTGGTCAACATAGTTCTGGAAGCATTAGCCAAAGTAATTAGACAAGAGAGAGAAATAAGAGGAATCAGGATAGAAATGGAAGAAGCAAAATTATCACTATATACAGATAACGTGATACTTTAAATGGAAAGCCCCAAAAACTTCACAAGAAGACTACTTGAATTAATCAACCAATTCAGCAGTGTAGCTCGATACAATGTGAACAGCCCAAAATCAATAGCATTCCTATACACAAACAACAAACAGACTGAGAGAGAGATTAAGGAAACCATAGCTTTCAAAATAGCATCCAAGAAATTGAATTATTTAGGAATTAATCTAACAAAAGAAGTGAAAAATCTATTTAAGGAAACTGCAGTACTCTGAAAAAAGAGATCGAAGAAAATTTCAATAAATGGCAAAACATTCCTTGCTCATGGATAGGAAAAACCAAAAATGTGAAAATGGCCATACTACCAAAATTGTACAGATTTAATGCAATTCCCATTAAACTACCATTGGCATATCTAACATATCTATAGAAAACATTCCTTAAATTGATCTGGAACCAGAAGAGACCCAGAATAGCAAAAGCAATTCTGGGCAACAAGGACAACTTAGGTGGAATTACAATCCCTGACCTGAAACTATACTGCAAAGCTACTGTAATAAAATCAACCTGGTACTGGCGCAAAATCAGACCAGAGGATCAGTGGAACACACTGGAAGATGCAGCAACAATTACAAATACACTCAGCCACCTAAACTTTGATAAAGGGGCCAAACAAACTAACTGGAAGAAAGATAGCCTTTTTAATAAATGATGCTGGAAAATTTGGCTTGCCACCTGCCAAAGACTGAAAATAGATCCAAGTCTATCACCATGCACCAAACTCAAGTCAAAATGGATCACAGATCTCAATATTAAAACAGAAGCACTAAATCTATTGGAAGAGAAAGTAGGCAAAACTCTTGAAAACATAGGGGTTGGCCGAGAGTTCATGAACAAAAACCAAACCACACAGGAAATACTTCAAAGAATCACAACTTGGATCTCATCCTAGGGAAAAGTTTCTGCACATGTAAAGAAATTGCCAGCAGAATAAAAAAGAAAACCCACAAACTGGGAAAAAATTTTAGCTGACTGTCCCTTGGACAAAGGTCTTCTATCTAGAACATAAAAAGAATTTTAAAAGATCACCCCCCCATTCAAACACCCAATCCAAAAATGGGCATCTCAGATGAACACATACTTCTCAGATAAAGAAATACAAATGACAAATAAATACATGAGAAAATGTTCAACATCGTTAGTCATTTGAGAAATGCAAATTAAAACAACATTGAGATTTCATATCACCCCAATAAGAATAGCTAGCATTAAGAAATCAACCAATAACAAATGCTGGTGGTGAGGCTGTGGAGAAATAGGAACTCTTCTCCACTGCTGGTGGGAATGCAGACTAGTGAAACCACTGTGGAAATCAATGTGGAGATTGCTTAGCAAACTAGGTCTGGAGGTCCCATTCAACCCAGCCATTCCTCTTCTGGGTATTTTCCTAGAAGATCTAAAAATATCATATCACAGCAATGTACGTGCACCCATGCTTATAGCAGTACATTTTGTCATAAACTGTGGAAGCAACCCAAATGTCCATCCACTGAGGAATGGATAAAAATCTGTGGTACTTCTACACAATGGAATATTACTCAGCTATAAAGAAAGACTTTTACAGGTAAGTGGTCACAGCTAGAGACCATACTCATTAGTGAAATAAACAAGACCTCCATGTATAAGCAATGTATTGTCTCACTAGTGTAAGAATCTGAAAGAGTGAATTAAAATTAGGAGTTGGACAGACATTGTGAAGTGAAAGGAACATGCTCAAAAGTAAAGAGCAAATGGGGTGAGTGAAAAGAGAAAGGAAAGAAAGGGAAATCATGTATGTATGTACATACAAAATAGCTAACATAGTTGGTCTACTGATTTCTATTGCTTTACTGAAAGGAGCAGTTAATGATTACTTGTTTGATCAATCTTGCATGTCTCTATTTGTTCTCCTCAGAAACCACTTTGAAGATGTAAATACGTAATACAACAACTGTTGATAATTTCCTACTACTTTGTCTGTAACTCTGTATTGCTTGTATTGTTTTTATGCTATTTTGTAAATGGGTGTCTGTTAATGTTTTCCTTCTTTTATTTTTAAAATAAATTTTAAAAAATATAGAGGCTATCTTTCTGTCGGTATATGTTTTCAGAGCCTTTGTCAAAGATCGGGGAGCTGAATTTTCCTGGGATTGTCTCTGCATTTTCTGTTCTGTTCCACTGATTCACAGGTCTGTGTTTGAGCTCATACATGCTGTTTTTATCATGGTAGTGTTGTAACTTCAAATCTGCAAGTGTGATGCCTCCAGCTTTGCTCTATTGCCCAGAATTGCTTTTCCTACTCTAGCCCTCTTTTGGTTCCACATGAATTTTAGGATTGTTTTTCTAATTCTGTGTGGAATGCTGCTGGTAATTGGATTGGGATTTGTGCCAGTTTTGGAGGCGGAGCCATGTTGATAAAATGGTTATTCCTATTCAGAGACAAGAGATGGTTCCACTTTCTGAGGCTGCCCTGGATCTTGTTTTTCAAAATACTGTAGTTTTCCTTATCGAGGTCTTCCACTCCCTTTGTTAGATTAATTCTTTGTATTCAACTTTTTAAAGCTACAATGAATGGTATGGTAACTTCATTTTCAGTGGATTTGTTATTGGTGTACAAGAATGCTACTGATTTTTTGTGTGCTGATTTTGTACCCTGGTACATTGCTGAAATAGTGTATTAGTGCTAGTTATCATTTGGTGATATTTTTTGGTCTATGTAAAAGATCATGTCATGTGTGAATAAGGAGAGTTTCACGTCTTCCTTTCCTACAAATTTCTTATTTATTTATTTATTTATTTATTTATTTTAACCTTGCCTGATTGATCTAGCTAAAGTTGAATACTGTATTGAACCAGAGTGGAGATAGTGGAAATGTTTATCCAGTTGCTGATTTTAAAGAAAAAGTCTTCAATTTTCCCCCATTTCATATGTGGGCAGTAGGTTTTCATAAATGATTTTTTATCAGCTTGGTGTAAGGTCCTTCTATACCTATTTTCTTTAGGATTTCTATCATGAATCATTGTTGGTGTCTTGGTGACTTTTCTTTCATTGCCGAGACAAAATACTCAACGCCCAAAATGAAGAAAGGAAAGGTTTATTTAGCTTACAGTTTGTGAAGGTTTCAGTCCATACTTGGCTGGTTCTGAGGCAGAGTGGCACATGGCAGAGGGCAAACTGTTCATGGCAGCAGAGCACAGCAAAAACAACCAGCAAAAGGGAGGAATGCTGCAAGCAGTTTTCCTTCCCTTCCCATGTAAATAGCCTACCCCCACCCAGGGGGTGTGTAGCTCTCACACAGTTTCCATGCCCTCCTCTTCCACAGGCTCAGGATGTGTACAAAGTAAGCACCCTGGCTTCCTGCTGAATCACTCAGCCAAACCTCTAGACTCCCCAAGTTGACACAATGTATCAACCATAACATTCCACCCCTTGTCAACTTGGCAACCAGACACATTTATTTAAACCAGTTTCCAGATACAAAGACATGTTTATATTAGAACCATAACATTTTGCCCCCATACAAATGAAAATTAAACACTTCCAACATTTAAAGGCACAAAATAAACATAACCATTCCAAAAGGCACCAACAGGTGAATATAGAGCACTGGGACCAAAGCAATTCCAAAATACAGCAGGGCTAACATTGTGTTCTGTAATTCCACATGCAGCATCTGAAGCAATTTGTGCTACACTGTGAGCTCCAAAGGGTTTGCATAAGTCCACCCCTATGGCACTTCTGGTGGTTACAGCTCCCACGGCTTCTCTTAGGCCTGCTTTGCTCCCTCCTTGTAGCTTTCCTCAGATGATCCACGTTCCTGGCTTTTCTAAACGTCTGAGGTCTCCAGGGCACCTTTTGCTTCACACTCACAGCTTCACACACTGCCCTCTCAGGGGCACACTGCCTGGTCTTCCAGGCCTTCTCAAATCTGGGTGGAAGCCTCTTTAACCTCAGAACTCTTGCATTCTCCATGAACCTAAAGCCAGGGCCACGTGGATGATGCCAAGGTCTGCTGCCACCTGGAGCAGTAGCCAAACTTTCCTCTCTCTTGGCCATACGGGTCAAGTGCCTGGATCACTGGGCACACTGAATCCAATGCTGAGAAACAAATTTTCTATGCCACCTCCATTCTGGAACCTGGTGTGGCCGCCACTGCCATTCTGGAACATGGCACTCTTTGGCTTCCTTCTCAAGGCAAGGTCTCTCATCTTTACAGTTTTGAGGCTGCAAAGGGTGGAGACTTGCTGCTTTTTGTGATACCCTGGGGGTGACACCTTTTCCATTCTCTTGTTCCTTCTCAGCAAAAGAGATCTCCTCAGCCTTATCTTTGCAACCCACAGCTTTACTGGAGCTTCCTTTCTGGCCAAACTGACAACATTTTAAATCATCCTGCTGGCCTCTTTTCTCTTGGTTGTCAATATAAATCTGGCTAAAAGCCCCCAACAATAGCCATGCCACTTCCTCAATATTCGACTGCCTTGAAATTTCTTTTGCCAGATTAATCAGTTTGCTGCCACCCTGAATCTCAGTCTTAGGCATAGTCTCTAGATACAAGCAAAATGTAGAGAAACTTTCTGCCAAGCCATAACATACATCATCTGGAGTCCAACAACCAAAGCAGTCCTTCTGAACAGTAACCTCCCGAACCTGGTCTTTACTGGCAGGATTTCTATCAGCCTTTTGGTCTTCCGAGCTCTGATCAGACATCTCCAAACCTTTCCAAACTCTTCCCACAAGCAATTTCCAAAGGCTTTTGAACCACATAGTGAGGTATTGTCACAGCAACGACACCACTCTTGGTACCAAATTCTGTTTTGGTTACTTTCCTTTTGTTGCTGAAACAAAATACCCAATGCCCAAAATGAAGAAAAGAAAGGTTTATTTAGCTTACAGTTTGTGGAGGTTTCAGTCCATACTTGGCTGGTTCTGAGGCAGAGTGGCACATGGCAGAGGGTGAATGTTCATGGCAGCAGAGCACAGCAAAAACAACCAGCAAAAGGGAGGAATGCTGCAAGCAGTTTTCCTTCCCTTCCCTTGTAAACAGCCTACCCCCACCCAGGGGGTGTGTAGCTCTCACACAGTCTCCATGCCCTCCTCTTCCACAGGCTCAGGATGTGTACAAAGTAAGCACCCTGGCTTCCTGCTGAATCACTCAGCCAAACCTCTAGACTCCCCAAGTTGACACAATGTATCAACCATAACAGTTGGATTTTGTCAAAGGCTTTTTGTGATTCAATTGAGATGATCATATGATTTTTGTCCTTTCTTCTAGTTATGTGGTGGATTACATTTATTGATTTGTGTTTGTTGAGCCCTTCTTGCATCCCTGGAATGAAACCTCTCTTGTCATTACATATGACTATTTTAACAGTTTGCTGCATTCTGTGTGCCCATATCTTATTGAGGATTTTTTGGCCTATAGCTTTCTTTATCAATTGAGTTTTTGTCCAGTTTTGGAATTAAGGTAGTGTTAGCTTCCAGAGATGAGTTTGGTAGTTCTCTTCCCTTTCAGTTTTATTAAATAATTTGAAGAGTACTGGTGGTAGATATTTCCTGAAGTTTTTGTACAATTCAGTAGTCTATAAATTGGGTCCTGGACTTTTCTTAGTTGATAGGATTTTTAATTACCTTCTCAACTTTATTGCTTATATTATATTAGTCAGGGTTTTTATGTCTTCATTCAAATTTAATAATCCATGTGTATCTAGGAGCTACTGCTATGGAAATGAGTAGGGAGAGTCCTCAAAAAACTAAAACTAAAATTCCATACAACTCAGCTGCCCCCCTTCTGGGTATCTTCCCAAGAGTTAATGACATCATATTACAGTGATACAGGCATGCCCATGTTCATAGCAGCACAACTCATACTAGCCAAACCTGGGAAGTGGCCTGTATGTCCATCAAATGTGGCACTTCTACCTAATAGAATATCACTGTACCATAAGGAAAAGTAGAGTGATTTGTAGGAAAAAGGATCTTAGACCATAATGTTAAGGAAAAGTAAGCAGACAAACAAACATGTATCTCATGGTTTCTCTTCTATGAAAAATACTAATAGTTTAAAAAGTAAAATAAAAGATAATAGGAAAGAGTTATTTTTCAAATGGGAGGAGGACCACAGGCAGAGGGAAGAGGAAAGAGGTGGGTAAAGGGAAGTAAAAAGAATTAAAATGTCCACGGACCAACTCCGTGTGATGAATGTAATCATTATGTACTGCAAACATGGACCAATAAAAATTAAATTTTCTAAATTTTTGCCTTTTATGGTCATGGATGTTGAGGGAGATGCAGAAGTTACATGATGTCAAATCCAGTGAATTAGGAGAATGAGGACACAGAGTAAGGGCTTTATTAGCCTGCCTTTCTGTCCAATGGTACTTTACAGCAACACTCTGTGTATTTTCATTTATACCTTGTAGAAACACTCATGAAAGAGGACTTCCACAACCACTTCAGAAAGTGACATGAAATAGAGATGTGTCTTTAAAGCAATAGGAGTACTTGGAGGGAGCCTAATGACAATATGTCTTTTCCTGTAACAATATTTTTGTTTAAACATTCACCTGATTTTTGACATTTCATACCCTACACATTTTCCAACACATGCATACCTATTATAAAATTTAATTTATAATTTAAACACAGTAAGACATTTACAACATCAACTAAAAGAAGAAGAATCATAACAATATGCTATACTGAAAGTTATGTGAATGTTTTCTCTGTCTCCCTCTGCCATGGAACAAGTTAGCATATATAGCATGGATATCCTAAAAAAAGAATTAATTCATTTCCTGGGCAAAACAAAGAAGATGATATGAGATTTCATGACACCAACTCAGAATGACCATTTGAGACTCATGAATTGTTCATTTCTGAAATTTTCTATTCATATTTTTGGACCAAAATTTACCAACTAAAACCATGGAAAGCAAAGGTAAGAGGGAACTGCTTTGTGCATGTCTGTATCTGTGTTCATGTATATACACTTCGAAGATATCAATGGGTAGGGCAACAACCATTGTTGAGTCCATGTCACCTTGTCTGTAGATCAGTTTTGATTGTACTATTTCTTGTGCTAATTTGTGTCTGTTTGTTAATATGTTTTTGTGCTTTTATTTTTTAAAATAAAAAAAAGAGGGAACCGCTATGCTCTGAAACTTTATTAATATATACTTTGATTCTTGTTCAGATGTTTCTCAAGCTTATCACTAAGCAAGTAGAGTTGTATATGTGAGGCTCATTTCAATCAATAAATATTGTTTTATTCTTTCTTTAAAGGAATTACAACAATTTCTACTCTTCTATTTAGATGCCATAAAGTAGGAAATAATTCCTAGAGAAAGTTACTCAATGAAATAAATATCACATTTTTTTTCACATGTTAAAGTGTGAGCTCTTTGAGGGAAAGTGTTTTTATTGATATATTTGCACTCACAGAACCTATCACTGTCCGTGGAATTCAGAGTCCGTTGCATTCTTGACAATGAACAACTGAAACAGGCCAGCCACAGAAAGATAAATACTGCATAATTCTACTTTTTGAGGAATCTAAGAGTCAAAATCATGGAATCAAAGCATAAGATTGTGGTTGCCCGGGGCTGCAGAGAGGAGGAAATGAGTTACTAATTTATGGGAATGTGAAGTTTCACTTAAACGTTATTAGTATGGTTTACAGAGCTTCCACAAAACAGTGCATAGTCAGCAATATCATACTGTAGCTTTAAAATGAGTTAACAGGTATTATGGCTTAGGTCTAAAATGCCCCGAAAGCATCATGTGTTTCAGGGTTAGATGGATCTTAGGGGATTTTTACTCTTCTGTGGATCTATCTATGGATGAGTTCAGGAGCTGATGATGCTGCTAGGAAACGGAGTTTGGCCACAGGAGGGGGTCACACTGAGACGTGATTTGGAAAAGTGTATTCTTGTTCCTACTTCCTTCCTTGTCTTTCTGCTTCCTGACTGCCATGGGCTGAGCACCTTTTTGTCCTTCCGCCACTCCGTTTCTGCCTTGGGGTCAATCAACTGTGTACTAAACCATCAGGTAAAATCAGCCTCTCTCTAAGTTAAGGACGTCAGATACTCTGCTCCAACAATGGGAATGTAGCTAAGACAGCAGAGTGGATCATACAGTAAATGTCAACACAGCAAAATGGACATTTTTATTTCTTTCATTTGTTTATTTGGTTTTTTGAGACAAGATCTCTCTGTGTAGTCCAGGCTGGCCTTGAACTCACTTGTGTAGCCCAGGCTGACCTCAAACTCACAGCAAGCCTCCTGCGGGAGCCTCCTGAGTGCTGGAATCACAGGGATGCACCACCACACCCAGGCCCAATAGTTATTTTTAGAAAATGCAAAAAAAAAAAAAAAAAAAAAAAAAAGAAACACCTCAATCAGCTTTAGAGTGTTTCAATTCATCTGCATATTCTCAGGTATCTTTCTACCTCCATGTTCCTTTTCCTTTTAAGTCACTCCTGCCTTTCCATTTTCACAGTTGACATAAATCAGTTTACATCACTTGGGAGGCTTGTCTCTCTGATTTTTCTTAAGCTTTCTTAAGATTCCTTATAATATCATTAAGAGCCCAAGACCTTTTCACAAAGAAAAACATACCTCCAAGATCATACTTGATCCAAAACACAGAATTAACTTAAAAGAAAATGTATCCTTTGGTTGCAACATGGTACCTTATCAGTGTGGCCAGGCCAAACCCTAGCCTCATAGATAATGAAATCTGGTGAGTTCTTTCAAGTCCTCCAGCAGGTTTTGAACAGAGTTTCTTGGCTTCAAAAACCCAAAACCCCCTTGAAAACACCTTTTCCACCTGAAGCACTTGCTATGGAAAACCTAGCTTCCTTCCTAGCAAACCCGTTAGATTCCAGGTCTCAACAAAACTAGGTTTATGACATCAGTTTCTCTTTTATTGCTTCCAGCATGCCTCTGGACAGAAGTATTTCTTGATCTTTCTGCCACCTGCTGTACAGCTCATTTTAAATTGTTGCTGTTGTTAAAGACATTCTCCTTATAAAATTACCATGGCTCTTTTTTACTTATTTAAAATGTGAGAAAACATCCCTTGAGAGGAAAATTCGTTGTTGATCTAATGGATGATAACAAGGAGGTACGTAGAAGAGAGCTGCTCATGTCATGGTGCCCAGTGAGCAAAAACAGACAAAAGAGACTGAAATCTTAATATTCAATTCAAGGGCATGGCCCCTATGAACTGCCTTCTACCAGGGTCCATCTCTCAAAAGTTCCACAAACCTCCGATAGGCCACAAGCTGGTGACAAATTCTTCAACATATGGACTTTGGTGGATATTTAAAACCCAAACCCTAACACCACATTAAATGAAAGGCTTGGATTACATGATCTCTAAGCAACAGCTGAGTTTCAGTGGCGTCACGGTCAACACAGCACAGCTCTAGACTGATTGATTCTAGAAGGAACAGGAGGAAATGTTTGTTGATGCAAGTAGATCTTTCTACAAGCCATGGCCAGGGAAAGACCAAAGATTAGCCATGTTAGATGTTGTGCCAATTCATTATGTACTAAAAATTCAACTTTCACTGGTGTAAAAGTGGGACTTATTTTGTAAGAAAATGCCTTTGGAGTTATAATCCTTAGGTATTTAGCATTAGAGGAAAAGGAATAGATATAATATTTTGTAGCATAACTGACTTGTTCATTTATGTCACTCAAGGATCATTGTGTAAGAAAGGAGTAACAGGAAATACACCCACAATGCCATTCTTTAAGAGCATAATTATTTAAAGAGGATAGTCACTGATTTTTCTGAAAACCAGCATATCCATAATTTCTGAAATGATTGCATCTGCAACTTTAACCCATTAATAGTGATCATCAAGTATAAAGTAAATCAAAAGATGTTTTTGAGCATTATGAATCTGTTTTAATGGTACTGTGTACTAAAAATGAAGGTGATTAAATTTGGAGAAACCCTATAAGCCTCCTAAATGCAAGTATTAATGTAACATTGACAATCACTCAATTTCCCTGCTTGTGCAGAGAAAAATGAAATGCAAATATAGTCTAAGTTCCTTAAACGCCACCTAGATGTCTTCTAGGAAAGTGTAAAGGTGCTTGGTTTTTCCCACAGAGACTCTGATGTGCCTCACCAATGAAGGTTTAGGAGCTCCCAGGTAGCATCACACCACCCTTCCCCCAAGCATAGGACTGACTGTGCGTTTCTTTCCCTCTCCTTCTCTCTGTTGAGCACTCCTGGAGCAGCAGTTTCCCTAGCAACAGGCTTGCCCTTTAGGACTTTCAGACTCTTAACAGCACTCTGGTGTGCGCTGTTCTCCCAGGCCTCTTTGCTACAAAATGTCTCTTTCTTCACCAATGCTGAAAGGTCAAAAAGTAAAGTAAATGCTATTTCAGTGTTTTAAAAGGCAGAATGTTACATCAATTTGGGAAAACACATTTAACTTGAATACCTCATTTGGACCCATAATGTAAAGGTGGTAAGATATAGAACTATTTTCATGGAAGACACAGAAGGAAAAACGGAAGAAAAGATTTCAAGGAATCTGGAGTGCCGGCTACATGAGAAAACACAGAACAGAAGCTCTGAATGAGCTTGTGAAGAAACAATGTCCATTGTTTTCCCTTCACCAGAATTCCAGAAATGGAAGGGGAGTTAGAGGTTTTCCTTTGGGGGACACTCTGTCAAATATAATGCATTTATTCTAATAATGCAGTCGATGGTGCAACACAGTTTTTCTGAGTTCTATTCCTTGGTTGCCCTTAGAATCGTCACAAACTACCCAGTGAAAACCAGTGCTGACAGAATAAAAACTGATGTCAATTTTTTTAAAGGATAATTTCTAAGCATGATTTGATTCAGAGGCTCCAAGGTCACCTGTCTAGTCCGTTAGAGAAGACATCGTGGAAATACTTGAGATTTTCTTTATTGCATAACTGCTTATGTCCACTATGGTGAGCTGAACAAATAGAAGTAAACCTTGCCACTCTGAACCGCTACAACGCACCCAGGTAGGGCAGCGGTGGTCTCACTTGAATGATTTTCACCTGCGAAATTTTTTTACCTTGTTAGTTTTCTACTTTAAAAAAAAATCTTAGATATCGACAAATTATAATTTTATGTATTTGTGGGGTACAAAGTGATGCCAAGAGTATATATGTGATGTAGAATGACTGAATCAAGCTCCTAAACATATCCATCGCCTCAAATACTTACCATTTTTTCCTTCTGTAGCCTTTGACTAACATCTCCCCATTCCCCACACCCCAAATTTCTGGTAACCACCATTCTGTTTTCTCTGCTTCTAGGAGTTTCACTGTTTGAGATTTCATGTATGAATGAAATCATGCAGTCCTTGTCTTTGGATGCCTGGCTTATATCGCCTAACCTAATACCATTCAAATGCACCATGTTATTGCAAAGAAATACATCATTTCCTCAGCTCTAAAATTTTGGAATCTACAAATTTTTGTTTAACATCCACATATTTAAAATACAAGTTACAGGCATTTAAAAGCTGTAGGTTGTGATGAATTCTAAAGCTAAGGACGTAGAAACAGTAGGGAAGAGATGTCTGCACTCCTGTGTTTATGGCCATATCATTCATAATGGTAGTCTTCTCACAAGTATAGTAAAAGCTCTGGCCATACAGCATTATACATAATGAAATATTAATCAGTCCTTAAACTTTTTCTCCCATTGTGTGGATTAACCTTTCACTTTCTTGGTGGTATCTGAAGCCTGAAAGTTTTCATTTTGGTGAGGTCAAATTTACACTTTTTTCTTTTCACATTTAGGTTTGATGGCATCATCTATGAAATCACTGTGTAACTCAAGGTTAAAAAGGTTTCTCTTTCTTCTCTGAGAAGTTCTATAACTTCGGCTCTACATTTATGGCTATGATGCACTTTGAAGAATATTTGTACATGGAGTGAGGTAAGGCATCAAATTCACTATTTTTCCTGCACATTTGCCAGTTGCCCAAGCAGCATTTGTTGAAAGGAGTACTCTGTCCCCCACTGACTTTCTAGGCACTGTCCTCAAAAATCAATAGATCAAAAACAAAGGGTTTATTGCAAGAATTTCAATTTAATTCCATTGATTTGTACAGCCAGCCTCATGCCATAATCATAGTGATTACTGTAGCCATGCGATACATTTTACAATAACAAAGTGTGAGTACTCCAACTTTGCTCTTTTCCAAGATTGCTTTGACTCATTACAAGGGGACCTTTGCATTTCCATGTACACTTTTGGGTCGTTTATTAATTTCCTGGGATTCAATAGGTGGGATTTTGATAGGACTGCATTAAATCTGTAGATCAGTTCGGGAAGCAGTGTTGAGCACTGAAAACAGTATTTGCATCTTCAAATCATGAACATAAATGTCTTTTCCTTTATTTAGGTCTTTCTTTATTCCAACAGTATACTTTTCACTGTACAAATATTGACGTCTTTCTAAGTAAATTTATTCCTAAAGCTTTTCTTCTTATTAATTCAACTGCAAATGGATTGCTGTTTGCATTTCATTTTTTATTTTTAAAAGTAAAAAAAGGGAAAACATTAACAAAGAGACATAAAGTAGCACAAGAACAGTACAATCAAAATTGAATTATAGACAAAGTGACGGAATTAACAATGGTTGCTGTATTACATATTGATAATTTCAAAGTGTATGCTCAGGAAAACACAGATAGACATACAATCTTGATCAAGCAACCAATCATTAACTGTTTACCATAAAGCAACATAAGTCAATAGTGGAACCATGTTAGCCATCCTGCACATATATATATATATATATATATATATATATATATATATATACACACACACACACACACACACACATATACACACACACATAAATGTATATACATATATATGTGTGTGTGTATATATATATATATACACATACGTATTTGTCCCTTTCTTCCCTTTCTCCTTCCCCTCATCCCATTTACTCTTTACCTTTGAGCAGATTCCCTTCATACCTCCTAATTTATATTCCCACTTTCAGATTCTTACACTAGTGATACAATACGTCCCTTGCATATGTACCTCTGATGTATTTCACTTATGAATATGGTATCTAATTGTGACCATTTGTCTATAAAACCCTCAAATTTGTCTTTCTTTATAGCTGAGTAATATTCCATTATATAAAAATGCCACAGTTTTCTTATTCAGTCCTCTGTGGATGGACACTTGGGTTGCTTCCACAATTTAGTTATTACAAATTGTACTGCTAGAGACATGGGTGCACATATATCATGGTGATATGATGTTTTCAGGTCTTCTGGGAAAATACCCAGAAGGGGAATAGCTGGGTTGAATAGGACCTCCAGATCTAGGTTGCTGAGGAATCTCCAAACCAGTCTTCACAGTGGTTTCACCAGTCCGCATTCCCACCAGCAGTGGAGAAGAGTTGCTATTTCTCCGCAGCCTTCTCAATGCTGGCGAATCTTACTGTGGTGAGATGAAATCTCAATGTTGTTTCTATTTCCATTTCTTGAATGACTAAAGATGTAGAACAATTTCTCATGTATTTATTCACCATTTGTATTTCTTTATCTGAGAAGTGTGTATTCATCTCAGCTGCCCATTTCTGCACTGGGTCTTTGAATTTGGACAGGTTCCTGTTTTTTAATTCTTTGTATGCTCTAGATACAAGACATTTGCCAGCTAGGGTTTTTTCCCAGTTTGTGGGTTTTCTTTTTACTTTGCTGGTGCTTTGTTTAGATGTGCAAAACTTTGCAGTAAGATGAGCTCCCAGTTATTGATCCTTTGAAGTGTTTCCCTTGCAGTTTGATTTTTGTTCATGAACTCTCTGCCTACTCCTATGACTTCAAGATTTTTACCTACCATCTCTTCCAATAGATTTAGTGTTTCTCTTTTAATATTGAGACCTGTGATCCATTTTGACTTGAGTTTGGTGCATGGTGATAGACTTAGGTCTATTTTCAGTCTTCAGCAAGAAGCAATCCAACTTTTCCATCACCATTTATTAAAGAGGCTATCTTTCTTCCAGTGAGCTTGTTTGGTCCCTTTGTCAAATATTAGGAGGCTAAGTGTGTTTGTGGTTTTGGATGCATCTTCGAGTCTGTTCCATTGATCCTCAAGTTTGTTTTTTAGCCAGTACCAGGTTGATTTTATTACAGTAACTTTGTAGTATAATTTCAGGTCAGGGATTGTGATTCCACCTGACTTGCCCTTGTTGCCCAGGATTGCTTTTGCTATTCTGGGTCTCTTCTGGTTCCAGATGAAATTAAGGAATGTTATCTATAGATACGTTAGATGTGCCAATGGTGGTTTAATGGGAATTCCATTGAATCTGTACAACAGTTTTGGTAGTATGGCCATTTTCACAATGTTGGTTCTTCCTATCCATGAGCAGGGAATGTTTTTCCATTTATTGAAATCCTTATCAATCTCTTTTTTCAGAGTACTGTAGTTTTCATTGAATAAATCTACATCTTTTGTTAGATTGATTCCTAAATATTTCATTTTCTTGGATACTATTGTAAAAGGTATGGTTTCCTTAATTTCTCTTGTTGTTTGTATATAGGAATGCTATTGATTTTTGGATGTTGAATTTGTATCCAGCTACTCTGCTGAATTTGTCAATTAATTCAAGGAGTCCTTTTGTGCAGTTTTTGGGGTCTTCCATGTAAAGTATCATGTCATCTGCAAATAGTGATAGTTTTACTTCTTCCTTTCCTATCCTTATTCCATTTATTTCTCTCTCTTGTCTAATTGATCTGGCTAATGCTTCCAGAATTATGTTGAATAGGACTGATGACAGTAGACATCTTTGTCTTGTTTTGGAATTTAAAGTGAAAGTTTTGGGGGTTTGTCCATTTAGTATGATGTTGGCTGTTGGTTTGTCATAGATGGCTTTGATCAGATTGAGGTAAAGGCCATCTATTGCTATTTTTTCTAGGGTTTCTAACATGAATGCATGTTGAACTTTATTGAAAGCTTTTTCCACATCTATTGAGATGATCATGTGATTTTTGTCTTTGGTTCTACTGATATGATGTATTACATTAATTGATTTGTGAATACTGAACCATCCCTGCATTCCTAGAATGAATCCGACTTGCTCATGATGTATAATTTTCTTTATAATTAGCTGCACTCTATTTGCTAGTATTTTATTGAGTATCTTTGCATCTATGTTCATTAGGGAGATTTGCCTGTAGTTCTCTTTCTTGGTTGGATCCTTCTCTGGTTTTGGTATCAGTATAATACTTGCCTCCAGAAATGAGTTAGGGAGAATTGCTTCCTTTTCAATTTCATTGAAGAGTTTGAGGAGTGCTAGCATTAAATCTTCTCTGAATGTTTTATAGAATTCTGCTGTGAGTCTATCAGGGCCCGGGCTTTTATTTCTTGGTAAGTTTTTAATGACATTCTCAAGCTCATTGATTGATATTGGGTCTTCAGGATTTTTGTATCTTGCTCATTTAATTTTGGTAATTTGTACATTTCTAGGAGTCTGTCCATTTCTTCTGAATTTTCTATCCTATGGGGGTAAAGATTTTCAAAGTAGGTATTAATGATCTTTTGAATTTCTGGGAGATCTGTAGTGATTTCACCCTTTTCATTCCTTATAGCATGAATTTGAATTCTTTCCTTTCTCTTTTTGATGAGGTTGGCTAGAGGCTTATCAATTTTATTCATTTTTTCAAAGAACCAACTCTTTGATTCACTTATTTTTTGTAGTGTTTTCGTCATCTCAGTTGCATTAATTTCTGCCCTGAGTTTTATAATCTCCTCCCTTCTTTGGGCTCTTGGTTTGGCTTGTTGCTCTTTTTCTAAGAGTTTGAGGTGTATCATTAGGTTATTTATTTGCTCTCTTTCTATTTTCTTTGTATATGATTTCATTGCTATAAATTTCCCTCTGAGGACTGCTTTCATTGCATCCCACAG
>PVLD010016066.1:0-46333 GCA_004027595.1 Dinomys branickii | reverse complement strand
AAAATAAAATAAAATAAAAAATAAAATGGGAAGAGAAACAGAGTGATTATATCAAAAGCAAATTTGTAACCAAAACCAAAGTTCAGCGTGTCTATACATTATGAACAAAGATAGTGTTAGGACCTAAAGCAATGTTTAGCAAGAAACATAAATTTAAATGACTTTTTAAAAAATAAATGCAGTTATCATGAGCTACATTTTAGGATGTATATCACCAGAACTGTTCACATAAAATAGCATCTAATGTGAACCATTGTCAAAAAGGAATGTAGAAATTTATCAAAAGATCATAGTTTGAAAAGGTGTAAACTGCAGACATTTTAAGTCATAATCTTAACAAAAACTTTAAAATTATACAACTCCAACCTAAGAAAATATAAAATTTCTCAGATCATAAAATGAAAGACAGCATCCATTTTAAAATGTGAAATTAGCATAATGTTGCCCTCAGATCCAGTCAAACAGGCTAATATAAGAAATCGCAACCAATCTTATAAGCTCTAAATAAAATATTAATAAGTTTAATTCAGCAGCTTTTAGAGAGAAAAATACTATGCAATAATTCAAGTACTGAATGAAGCAGAAGGGTGAATTGTTCCCAATATTAACAAATAATCACTGCAGCCCATAGTGTCAATTGAAAGAACAAGTATATTAATTAAAGCAATGGGTGTTGAAAGTATAGGATAAAGTTGAGCTGCGTTTTTAATAAAACTCTTAGTAAAACAAGATTAGAAAGAATCTGATAAATACTTATCAAAAGAAAATACAAATATCACACTACACAGCAAAACACTAAAAATATAATTTATTGAAATCACATGGTGTACAAGGATTTTATCGTCATGCTGTTCTGTTACTGTCATTATTTCTAAAGGAGTCACGATCTAGTGAAGAGAGCAAGGCGTGAGCGCTAAACCTCCTCACTGATGAGGTGCTGCAGCCCTTCAGAAACTGAAGCACCTCCGTGGAGCTTTTTGTTTGTTTTTTAGCATTAATAGATATTGTGAATTGTCAGGTGTCAGATAAATATGCAGAACCCAACATATGATTTATATTCTTGCAATTTTTGCAACACATAGAAATATAAGTTTAAAATGTATCTACAATTATATATAAAATTGATTAGAATGAACTTTGGAGAGGGTCATGGGGCCTTTGTGATAAGACTATGTTATGTTTTGAAGATCACAAAAATGGAAGTTTGTGACCCAGTTTTGGATGGAAAGGCACAATATAAAAATTATTTTGTTAAAATATAAGATGATTTTTACTAGAATCTCAAAAGGGATATTTTTGTAACTAGTATAACTATAAAATGTGTATGAAATAATATATGTCCAAGAAGAGCCAAAAAATATATAAAAAGAACAGGAAGTTCTTGTAACAGGTCCCTGATAGTGTAATCAGAAAAGAATACTCAAATAATGCAGCAAAACCAAATAGAGAGTACTGCTCCCAATATAAGAGAACTAATGTGTTCTATACTTGTAATAAATAAAAATAGCCAAGTATGTAATAATGTTAAGAGAGTGTGTTTGTGGCATCATTGTTTATAAGGGTAAAAATCTGGTAATAACATAAACACTCAATACTGAAAGAATAATTGAAAAATTTACACTCATATTGTATCGTACAGCCGGGGAGAATTACAAATCAGGTGCCCATTTTCTCTGAGTTATGGACAAACAAGAATAGCAAGGCCCAGTCAGGAATGAACGATGTGATTACACGGCTGTGAAACAAAAGTGACCCAGACTATATACATACATGTATATACGCACATGTTCACATGTGTCTGTGTGATTACATGAGAAGGACAAAATGACACGGAGAGTTTGAGCATGGTCATTTGTTTGGAGTTGAAGAGGGAGAGCTTGTGGAAGTGACAGTGAAAACGTGCGGGCTTCTCAAACTACTTTTTTATATTTAAAAAATAAAAATGTAATCCAAGGTAGGAGAAAAGGTTCTTAATTTTTAGATTAATCAAGGTCAATCAATTTGAATACATGCTGGTACTAGAAAACATTTGAGAGAAGTAAGTTCTCTGACACTAATTTGAGAGTAAAATTCAAAGCCTTCCGCAGAGCTTTCTTTTCCCCATGTCAATGCACATTATCTACTGGACCAGTAATTTTACCTGGAGGGGTTTATGTTACAACACACTCATGTGCTTGTGAAGTGTTCGGGAATGGTAATGTCGATAGTGATAATACTTTCACATGATTAGAAATAACCTAAATGAACAAATAAAGGGCACAAATTATGAATCATGATGAAAATACAGTGCAATGCCTTGCAGCTTTCAGCAAAAGAATGTGTCTATATATCTGTGTATCTCTATATCTCTATCTATATTTATATCTATACATATCTTGCTACCCTTTGTGTTTAAATGGAAGTGTGTGTATGCGTCTCTGCA
Organism: Dinomys branickii; assembly: GCA_004027595.1. Lineage (NCBI taxonomy): Eukaryota > Metazoa > Chordata > Mammalia > Rodentia > Dinomyidae > Dinomys > Dinomys branickii. The sequence goes on along the minus strand of PVLD010016066.1, from coordinate 43,911 downwards.
TGTGTATGTGCATGGTTCATACACATGGGTCACTTTTGGAAATGCTGTGATGTCAGAGACAGTTACTTTTAGTTAAGTAAGCAGAATGGCTATTAGGCTGATTTGAACTGATTTCTTTATTTATTTTTGAATTTTTTAAGTCATGCTATTATAATTTATTTAAAACTAAAAACACTTAAAAAGTCAACCGAAGTGGTGCATGCCTATAATCCCAGCACTTTGGAGGCTGAGGCAGGAGGATTGCTGTGAGTTCAAGGCCAACCTGGTCTACAAAGTGAGTTCAAGGTGAGCCTGAATTATATAGTGAAATCCTCTCTCAAAAACAACCAACAAAAGGTCAAGCTATGAATGTTTGTAGAGATTATGCTTGAGTGTACTATCCGAGAGGCACTAGAATAGTAATTAGTACGTTGCATGACTTTCTATTATTCCTGAATAATTTGTATTTCTAAAACTTTGAAAATCTATTCCTCACTATAAAACTTTCAGCACTGTATAGTTTTAAAAGTTCTTTAGCTTCAGAAATACTCTTGGAAACCATTTGAAACTGAAAGCACTCTTGACTTAGAGCTGAAATAGAAAGACTAAGAGTGAATTGAACTGACTAAGAGAAGCGTGGTAGTGGATTTCACGGAGCTCCTAACTCTGCGTTCCCAGTTTGACAGTTATGGCTGAGACTGAAGTAGAAAAATATGTACTTCTGGGAGCCAACGCTCATTCTCTGCTTTCTCTTAACAAACCAGGAAACCCGTGGGTTTCCTTTGATATCACCAAGTAGGAAATGGCAAAACAAAGATAGGCCTGGTAGAGGCTTTTGTGATAGAACTCTTAGCTGTTTTCTAGAATGTAAAGAGTTTATTTATGAAACAATTTTTTATTCTAGAGTATAGCTTAAAGTCTAGGATTTCACATTTCTTTGCTTTGTATTCTAAAATGTTTTGTTTTTCTTCTCTTTAGGTTGTCGTTAGAGTCAAGGCAGTCTAAGGACTTTGATTATAAAATTGACTTGATAAAGGTATTTTCCATATGTCAATTTTCTGATATGATGATAAAGATGTCACTTGAATGTTACAGACTAGGATAGGTCATATAACCATAAAATAAACTATTAGTACCATGTGTATTAATTGTCTTTTCTAATGTGATGCTGTTCCAAAACTTTTTGAAATGCCAATTTTCTTTGAGGGTTGTGCATTTCTAACTTGTTAGCAATTTATTTCAAATGAACACTTCCAAGGTAAATACGCTACATTATTACAAGGTTGACATGCTCCACAAATTCCTATTTTAAAGGCAGAGTTTCTTTCAGTTCGTATTTTTTACATCGTGCATTTTCAGTACCTCAGGATTGCGCCCCTTGCAGGGAGCTGTGCATGTCCGTGACACACCGACTCTTTTTCTCACCCTGCCCTCCCTCCTTCCTGCTCCCTCCACCTCATGACCCCTTCCTGTCTGAAGCAAACCTGTCTCCCCACTTCACACTGGCTTTTATTTTGCTCTTCATTTATATTTTAGTTTTTTCAAATAAGAGAAATCACGTGGCATTTAAGTTTGTGCATCTATTTCACTTAACGTGATGGTGTCAAAGTGCATCCACTTTCCTGCAAATGACTCAAGTTTATCTTTCTTTATAAGCTTTGTATATAAATACTACATTTTCTTTATTCAGTCACCTGTTAATGGACATAACAGGCTACTTCCAAGATTTAGGTAGTATGGATTGTTCTACTGTAAACACGGGTATGCATGTGTCACTGTAATATGATATCTTTAACTCTATCAGGAAGATATATAGAAGAGGAGTAACTAGGCCAAATGGAATTTCTAGTTTTAGTTTTTTGAGGAATCTCCCCACTGATGTCTAGGATGGTTATGTCAGTTTACATTCCCACCAATGATGTAGAAGGGTTCTTTTCCCTGAGAGAGTCTCTCTAGCATTCGTTATTTGATTTCTTGATGGCAGCCATTCCTTGGGGAATGAGATGGAATCTCAATGTTGCCTTTATTTGCATCTCTCTAACGGCCAGTGATGCTGAAAATTTGCTCATATATTTATTGACCGTTTGTTTTTGTGAAAAATATCTATTCATTTCAGTTTCCCATGTTTGGATTGGGTCTTTAAGTTTGGGAGGCAGAATTTTTTGTTATTTTTCATATTGTAGATAGTAGTACTCATTCTGAGAAATAACTGGAAAATATTTCCCTATTCTATAGGTTGTCTCTTTACTCTATTAGCTGTTTCTTTTGCTGCATAGATAATTTGACATGATCTCATTTGCTGAAACTATAGTTTAAATATAGTTTAAAAAATAGAAGAAATATGCAATTTTAAAGTGGTTTTTATCCTCTGGAAAATTATCCAAAATCAACAAGAAAAAACTAAAAATGACTATATTTTTAGTAAAAATTATAAGTTATAAGTAACCTCAAACTATGAGACATTAAGAAGTGTTACTAAATATAGTGAAAGTCCAATAAAGGCTAATGGTTGTGTTGAAGTAGGATGCTCACGGTTGTAGGACTTAATTAAAGCCTGTGCACTTAAGCTTTTAAGATTAAGTGGCCACTGAGGTTGCTTCTGTGTCATGGCTATTGGGAAATTTGCTTGAATGAGCTCATCTTATGTCTTAGGATGAACAGCTAATAGTGGTAATGCTGAATCATACTACAGTTCTATTTTTAACTACAATAAAAAGATGAGCAGGGCTCACCTTGTTTCCTAAAATGGCTATACTAACTTACATTCCACACAGTATATAAGAGTTCCTATTTCTCTACATCCACTCCAATTTTAAAAAATAATAGCCATATCCAACTGGAATGAAGTGATGTTTCATTGTGACTTTAAAATATGTACCATGATGATTAGTGATATTGAGCATTTTTAATGTAACTGTTGTTCATTAGTGTGCTCTCTTTTATGAAATCTCTATCCCTGAGTGTCTTTCATGCAATTTAATTTAATTTTGTTTTGATTCATTTTTAATTGGGATATTTTTCCTACTGTGTAAATTTTGTTCTTATTCATTTATTTTTTGTGGAGAAACTTTTGAGTTAGGTATAATCCCATTTGACTCTTTCTACTCATTTCTTGCACTTTTGATTTTTATCCAAAAAATTTTTGTCCATACAAATGTTGTGAAGCATTTCTCCTGTTTTTTTTCTTAGAATTTTAGTTGCAGATCTTAGTTCTTAATCTAGTTTGAGCTGACTTTTGTCCATGGGGAAAGACATAGGTCTAGTTTTAAAATTCTATATTCTATGGAAATTTAATTTATTCAGAACCATTTATTAAGTGATTATTCATTCCTCATGAGTGTTTTTGATGCCTTTGTAAAAAATCAGTTAAACCTGGGTGCATGGGTAATATTTTTGTATTCTTCCTTTTTTTTTTTTTTTTGTACTAGAGAATGTATCCAGGGTCTTTGCACTCAGCTACAGCTGTTTTTTAATTTTTTTCCTTTTTAGATAGGGTCTCATTAAGTTGCCCAGGTTGTTCTTAAGTTTGAAATCCCCCTGTGCAGCTTTCAGAGTGTTGAGATTACCTGGTGTGTGTTCTGTGTTTTGCTGCATTGGCCTATGTGTCTATTTTTATGTGCATAGCATGGAGTTTTGGTTCTTATAGTTTTGTAGTATATACTGAAGTCAGGTTGTAAGTTGTCTCTTGCTTGTTTTTTCTTAATATTGGTTTGGCTATTTAAGGTTTTTTGTGGTACTGTGTACCAATCAGCAGATGAATAAACTATTTATACAAAAGAATATAATTCAGCCAAAAAGGGATGGAATCCTGGCACTTGCAGTACCATGAGTGAATCTAGAGGAAACATATTTAATGAAATAACTCAGACACAAAAGGACAAATACTGCATTATTTCACTCATTCTTGGAATCTAGAAAGGCAGATATCAGGGAAGCACAGAGTAGAATAATTTTTACCAAAGGCTGAGAAGGGCAGGAGGTGGGAGAGATGGGCAGAAAATAGTCAACTGGTACAAAACTGCAGTGAGATAATAGGAACAAGCCCTGGTGTTCTACTGCACATTAGGATGACTGTAGTTAACAATATAGTATATACTTCAAAATACCTAGAAAGAATTCTGGAAAATGAGTGTCTGAGATGATGGACATACTAAATTCTATGATTTGATAATCACACAATGTGTACTTATTAGGAAACACCATACTGCACCCCATAGATATGCATAGTAATGAGTCAGCCAAAAGCAAAATAAAACAGCAGGGCATGTAGCTCTGGACTACAGCATATGCTTAGTGTACATAAAGCCCAAGTTTCAATCCCTGGCACCACCAAAACAAAACAGAACAAAGCAAAAAGATGAGATCACATTTGTTGATTCTTTGAAGCATTTCCTGTGCAGTTTAGTTTTTTCATGAACTCTCTACCTACACCAATGCCTTCAAGACTTCCACCTACTTTCTCTTCTAGTAGATCTAGTGTTTCTGTTTTAATATTTAGATCTTTATGCCATTTTGATTTTATGTTGGTGCTCGGTGATAGGCATGGGTCTAGTTTTAGTCTTTGGCACGTGGAAAGCCAGTTTTTCCAGCACCATTTATTAAAGAGGGTATCTTTTTTCCAGTGAACATGTTTGGCCCCTTTGTCAAAGGTAAGGTGGTGGAGTGTCTTTGTGGTAGTGTCTGCATCTTCTAGTCTTTTCCATTGATCTTCAGGTCTGTTTTCTTGCCAATAACATGCTGATTTTATCACAGTAGCTTTGTGTATTGCTGATGTCTGTAACAGTTAATGCTCAAAAATTTTTCTTGACGAATTTTGCATGCTTTTATCCGGTAATCAGAATGATTGATTCGTAAACACCAATATGCAATACAAGAACCATTGTTGAATTCCTACCATCTTGTACAGTGAAGCTCTGTATCGTTTCCAATGTTTTTTTAATTTCTCGTCACTGTCTGGTTGTTTGATCAATTTACATTCTTACATCTGGCGGACTGAGCAACTTTGTGGAAGATAACAGTATGTAGTGTAGCAGCCATTGTTAATGCCTATCCTTTTGTTTTAAGGTCATGTATTTTTTTTCTTATTTTTGTTTTTGTCTTCACTGTTGTTCTTTTGTTAGTTTTTTTTTTTAATCTTTTTAAAAGAATATATGTATTTGTAATAGTCTGGCCAAAAAAACCTAACAAACTAAAACAAGAAATAAGTGGCATCTTTTGGAGCAAAGCAAAAACTCCATGTATTTCAGTTAATGGGAATTAATGGAGATATTATCCTGTGTTCATGGTGCAAACATTATTAGACAAAAATCAAATTTTGCTTTGTTCAGAAGAGGGCAGGAAGCTGTACTAGCTCTCCTGTCATTGAGACTTAATCCATGACACAATTTAAAGGAGGAGGAGTTTACTTGGCTCACAATTTCTGGGGATTTTCTTTAGGGTGGTATAAAGAACCATAACCATGCTTATCTTTATATTATTATGTTATTTGTTTCTAATTTAAATCTACTGTAATTATAGATGACTCACATCCTCTAAGGCTTATGTGGTGGTCCACAGTAGGATCTATCTTGGTAAATATATTCAGCTGTATTTGGATATGTAAGTTGGATGGCTGTACATTTCTTCTAACTTTACTGATTTTCTATCTAAATACTGAGAGAGTAGTATTTGAATCCCTCAGTATAATAATAGGTTTATCAATTGCAAAGTTCATGTTTACTTTTGAAAAAAAAGGACTGAAAGGTAAGATCACATTGACATCACAAATTTATAATAAGCAATATTACAATTACGTATCTTTAAATCTGCCCGTGTGTGTGTGTTTCTCTTTATGTTTATGGTTTTCCAGACAAAATTTTACAGGAATGTGTCAATTCCCACTTTACATTGAAGTAAAAATGCTTATAATTCATTGGCTAAAAATTATTCAACAGTCTATGAATCCATATCAATTATACTTGGTAATTTGGCTGTCATGCAAACCATTTGTTTTATCTGGTCAAGGGATAGTTTGAAAGCTGATTAAAAACAAAACAAAACAAAAAAAAGAAAAAAAGGGCTAGGGATATAGCTCAGTGCCATAAGTGCTTGCCTGGTAAGTGCAAGGGCCTGAGTTCAATGCCCAGTACCACAAGAAAAAAAAAAAAAGAAAGCTGATTGATGTGGTGATAACATTTCTGTTATATGGTGGACACATTATCTAAAAATAATAGTACAGCCAGGTGTGGTGGACACAAACCTGCAATCCCAGCACTCAGGAGGCTGAGGCAGCAGGATTGCTATGAATTTGAGGCCAGCCTAGGCTACAAAGTGAGTTCAAGGCCAGCCCGAACTACATAGTAAAAACCTGTCCCCCAAAAAAAAGATAAAAATAGTGCAATGAATAAAACTCATTAAAATAATCTTTCTAGTGTTTTAACTCAATCACAAAATGTCACGTATTTCCTACTATATTTATTAATAACAATATAGAAGATGTTCAGAGGGCTTTTTGTCTTACATTAATATATGCTATTGATATTTCCACTTTTCTGATATTGAGGTGTTAATTTTGTTTTCAACAGAAAGAAAATCCTCTTTTGCCATTAAAGCAAGTTATGAGAGATACTTTCTGCTCTGTCCCCTTAGTTCTTATGTGACTCACTGGGTGATGCTGAAATTGAATTAATGCAAGAGCTGTTTAACAAGAGAAAAGCACAAAAGGTTTATTAATCCTACATGTGTATGGGGACCTTCAAAAGAGAAAGAAGCCCAAAGAAATTAGCAAAATAAAATGCTTTTATACTCTTCAGACCAAAACTAACAAGTCTGTGAGGAGTTGACAGGAGAGATGCCTGGAGCAGGACAGCAAATTCCAGGAATATCACTAAAAGATCTGTGAAGATGGACAGAGGCCTTTGGGGGGATTGCTGCAGAGCTTAATTATTCAGATTCACGGCTACCCAGGTCCCAGGCTGTAGTGGTCAAGGTATTTTCTGGCCTTGGCATGTGAAAGAGATCCCTCCCAGGAGAAGCTTTATGGCTTGTTACACGAAGGAAAAACTCCAGTCAGATGACCGTTTCTCACGATAGCTTCTCTGTGCAACTTTTAGCTTGACACACTCCTACAGCATTTGTCATAGTTTGACATGACACATTTCATCTCCTCTAGGAACATGCGCTTACTAAATAAAATATTTAAAATAAACATGCACAGACTTGCAGGCTGTTATGTTCAGTGAAATAAGAGAGACACACAAAGACAAATACTGCGTGACCTCGCTTCTACGTGGAACCTAGAAGCGTGGATCTAAAGGTGCTAACGGTAGAGCAGCTGTTCCCGGAGGCCGAGGAAGGGAAGAGGGCACGAGGAGAGCTGCTCAGTGGGTACAAGGTAGGAGAAATGAGTTCTGGTGTTCTGTGGCACAGCAGGGTGAACATAATTAATAATAACACATTTATATCACATAATAGCTTAGAAGAGAGGATTGTGAATGTACTCACCACAAAGAAATGATGAACATTTAAGAAGATATGCTAATTACCCTGACCTGATCATTACCAGATGTATATAAGGCTCAAAAATCATATTGTACCACATATATATGTATGATAACTCTGTATCCACATAAAAATAAGTTTTAAAACCAACAGAATTCCAAAAGCCACAAAAAAAAAAAAAACCAACAGAAAAGCAAATCTATAACTGAGGTTGAGATATTACAATTTTAACCTATGAAGCTAGTAAATATTTCTAAGGATTAGATATTTGGGCCAAAAGAACACGGATTTACCATAGAACTTTTGGCACAAGCAGTGTTAGACTTGGATGTGAGAATTAGACTTGAACTTTCCAAAGTGTAATTACTAACAAGCTGATTATGTTATAACTATGAAACACAGGTTTTACCATAAGTGCAATTAAAAGTAAACTAATTTCATTTTACCTATAAATGTATGAGTGCCAGTTTTTATCACAGATATATAGAAGTAACAAAGTGATAGCTTATGGAAATCTTTAGTTAAAAATTTGTTTTTTATACTCATGTAATTAAATAAAACACATAGTAACTGGGAATAAAACTCTAAAGGAGTTTTTGCAAGAAAAGAAAAGCACAGGAAACAAAGAGCACTGTATGAAGCTAAATATATCTCAGTTCATTTTATGAGTTTATAGCGGTATTGCTGGCTAAGGTTGAGCATATTTAACACATATAAATATTTTGAGTAAAGTCTCAAAGCAGATTGCAGGAGTGGTGCAAGGCTATAATTCCAGCACTCAGGAGGCTGAAGCAGGAGGAGCATGCCTGGGCTACAAAGTGAGTTCAAGGCCAGCCTGACTCAAAATGACAAAAGAAAATTTAAAAATAAACTAAAAATTAAAGTCTCATAACATAACAGTAGCCCTGGTATGACAATAGAAACAACATAATGTTTCTGTGTACTTGTCAGTGGAGTTTCTCGTCGTTCAGAAGTGTAGGGTGTCGAAACTATCCAAATGGTGTTTCTTACCCACACAGTGTCCTATGTTTCAAATTTCTGTCATTCTATAGATTATGTTTTCTTCCAAAACCTCACATATAAACTCTGGATTCCTAAGGTCAGTGTTGTTATTTAAAAGTTAATTCTGAATACCTGACTTTGTGTTCATGAAATCTTTAATGATTCATGAAATTTTCTCATGAAATTTCAACAAGTAGATCCCACATAAGGGAAGTGAGAGTATAAAACGTGATACATGCAATATAAGTAATCTCATCAAAAGATGACTCTAAAAATAATACACAACCCCAATATATTTTCAATACCAAGTGGCTCAAATTTCAAAGACGGCCTTTAATTAGCTTTGTTAACAGTGTGCTTATCACTTAGATGATTCAGTTCGCAAGGATTACCGAAGTGACTCGAGATGATACACGCATATTTTGACTCTCAGAGCAGCACTGCTGTAGGGTTTTGAATGATTTCAGACACGAAGCGATGAGGCCTGATGGGGAGCCAGGATCATTTAGTCATGGAGAGAGACTCGGCTGGAGGGGATGACGACTTAGCACACAGGCACATAGCGGTGGCCCCCAGAGTGAGGTGGTCCGGCCCACCGTCGGGAGCTGCGCAGCTGCCTTGCTCCGCGGGCAGCTGGCCACTGCCTCCCTCCGCCGCTTACCTGCAGCCCAAGGCCAGACGCCCCGGAGAAGCAGGGACTTGGACTTGCTCTGATGACTCTTCCAAGAGGCAAAAAGGAGGCTAAGCTCACCCTGTTGAATTTGTCTCCCCCGCTGCTCGCAGCCCGATGGGTCGATCCACCCCTAATAAGAAAGTACACGGAGGACTCTTTCTTTGCAGAAACTGGGTGTGCCCTTGAAAGAGACCTTTTAAAGCTTCCTAGGAAACCGTAAGACACATAAACAGCATGTCTAAGAGGAGAAAGGAAAAGGCTCTTCCTTTTTCTTTGTTGGAGGGTGTTGCAGCGACTTTCTTGCTGCGGGAACACGATACCCAACACCCACATCTTACAGGACGAGAATTTATTTTGGCTCAGTGCGCAGATGCTTCAGTCTGTGGTCAGCTGGCTCCTAGCATGGCACAGGGGTATGCAGGAGGAGGAAGCTCATTCCATGGAGGCTGCAAGGAGGGAGGGGGAGAGACAGAGAGAGAAAGAGACAGAGAGATAGAGGCAGCCAGGGAGGGAGGGAAGGAGAAAGAAAGGGAGACAGAGACACAGAGATCTCAAGAGAGAAAGGCAAGTCAGAAGCCAAGTGAGCCATCTCCTCCAACCAGCTGCCCGCTCCCAACATCACGTTTCGCAGGGAGCCGCCGGAGCCGCAAATCAGTCACACATGCGGAGTAGGATACAGCCGGCCCTGAGAACAGGGCGAGCTTCTCAAGCCATGTAAACAAGTTGTTCCAGCGTGTAAATAGGTTGTAGGCAGAAAGGTTGAAATTGACATCAACTTCCTGACTGTATAAATAAATGCTCTATCGTCCTTTCCCACTTCCTTTCCTCTCATCAGGAGAGAGGGCTCCACGTGACCTCAGCTTTCCTCTCACACTTATTCTAAATCCTCTCCTCACCCTCCCCCAGGAACATCAAGAGCCGCACAGGTGGGCGGCGGCGTTTAGCTATAGACCCTCCAGTGGACTAATCCGCGGAAGAGTCTCACACCCCTGCGGTCCAGGCACGGCCCAGAGTCCCCACCTGTGAGCACACAGGCTGTGGGTGAACATCCAACTGGGAACCATAAGAGCATGTGACTTTCTAAGTTAGATGGCCCACACTGTTGGGTAGGTAAATTGTAAAACCAAAACGCAAAACAAAATAAAAACCCCATGGATTGAGAGTAAGACTGTGCATTTAAAAACTTTCAAAGTTACATAATTTTTAAAAGCTATAGTGTGTAGGTATGCACACTTAGGTGATACAATTATTTAAAACCAAGAACAGTACTATATAAAGGCCTGGAAAGTGGTTGCACTTTTGTGGTGAGAGAAGGGGTTTGTGACTGGATGCATATTTCAGGTTGGCTGGCAGGTCTTTTTCTTAATGTCTTACACAGCTGAGTCCTTGTCAACTTTTAGATTCACCTTGTCTCCTTACCAGAGAGGGTCACATCCCCAGTACTAACTAAAATAAGAATGAATTTCAATCTCAGCTTTCTCTTTTATTCGTCATTTTCTACTCTTCCTTACGTTCTGTCTTGGTTTTGTCACTCTTATCCTCTAGAGCATTTCACAGCAAAAACAAAGATGGCTGCCAGATCACTAAATGCGATGCAGACACAGCGCTGACTCAGCAGGTGACACTGAGACCCCTGCAGAGTCCTGGTATGTTGTTACCGTATGTGCCACTGTATATGGCTTCACCTACTGCCACTCGTGCCCCGCTTCTTGGACTCACAACTCTGACATAAAGTGTCGTTTATATTGGTCTTTTTGCCTTTCTTTTCTTACATTCTAGCGTGCCCTGCTTTCACCTGACTCCTCAGTTCAGTCACCGCTTCTTACAGAAAAGCTCTCCTGGTGTTTTCTCTTCCTATCTTTCTGCAACAGACTGCACAACACCTGTTTTTCATGTTTCCGGAGTATCCTGAGCATAGTCTAACCCTGATCTTGCCCCTCCTCTCACTAAGCACTGAGTTAATGTTTGTTGAAAGTACCGAACAAGGATGATTGCCCAAGACCAACTTACTGATAAAGTTGTTTAAAATTTTCTTAACACTTAAAGATTAGTCTTAGTAGAAGCTATAGATGTAATTCATGTATTTGTATTACTATCATGTATCTGTGCTAATATGCACTGAGTTATTTATAGTTAGATGCATTAGTTCATTTTAATGCTGATATATAAGATAATTGTAGACTCTAATCTTCTCACATGAAAGAACAATATGAAATAAGGAAAACAACATATCATTAATTCTAATGGTGACTGATAGTTTCAAATAGAGTACATTGTAACTGAAGCAGAGAACTGCACCTCTAGCCAGATTAAAAGAGAGATACTGGGTTGGGGATAGAGCTCAGTGGAATAAGCACTTGTCTGGCAAGCGCAAGGTCCTGAGTTCAATCCCCAGTACTGCAAATAAATAAATAAATAGATAGATAAAATAAAGATATTTATCTTAAGTAAAAGGAATGCGAAGGTCATGTGATCTCTGGGATTACCAAGTTCAGTGTGCTGATTCCTGCAAGAAGGCTCTAGATTCAAGAGTCTAGAGTTCTTCCCATCAACAGATAAAACTCAAATTGTGTCATCATTTCTTCTGGGTCTTTTTTTAATACAAAAAAATTCTTTTCCTAAAGCCCCCACAGGTTTCCCCTGCAGCATCCCTCCATCACTGTGTAACATGTTTGTTGTAAGCCACTCCCAGACAAGGGGAACAGGGGCCAGCCAGCATCTGGTCAAATCCAATCGCTACAGAAGATGGAACAATGAGCAGTGAGTGACTAAGAACTACTGAGGTGAAATACCTGGGAAGTGGGAAATTGTTAAAGTAAGTCATATTGCAGTTACTACTTTACAATGTTAAAAATCTATAAGAGCTGAAGTTGATAAGTTATTGTTATCTACATCACAGCATTTCTTTTATTTCACAAACTGTCACACATCTACTGAAAGAAGTGAAAGTCACAACAGGAAAAACATATTTTGCTAGCTGGCCCTAGTGCACATTCCAAAGCCAAGATTAATTCACTTTTCTGCCAATTAATTTTCAGGTATCTTTCTTTTAACCCCAGTTGTAGAGTACTTTTACCACTACAGCTGCAGAATAAATAAGGTGTCTCTCTGTGCTCAGAAGGGCTTACATTTAGAATGTGGGTGAAAGATACCTTATGAATGGCATTGATTTTTTCGACCTCAGTCAAATGACGTGAAAGCTTAACCTAGATTCATCTTCTCCTCACATTTGTCATAAATCTCTGACATGCCAATATTCAATATGTGAATGCTTTGTGCACATTAACAATATTGTAAAATCATACTGTATCATGAAAAGGCACTAAATTTATTTCAGAGGGGGTCCATTTTAGCACTATATGCACTATGAATAATAAAGCAGCTATTGATTCTAATGACAGATTATTACAACATTAATAATTTAGTTGAAGTAAGACCATTTTATCTGAAATTGGACTAGGGTTGCTAAAGAAGGCAGCACTCCAGTCACCTTTCCTTATGTACAGTGACGGTGTTCATCACAATTATACAGTATCATATATACATGTATGCGTGTATATTATATTGAGTTCAGCAACACCGAGATATAGTTGGTAATCTATACTGTAATCCTGGCTATTTACATATTTATTTCTAACTGATAAAAATAGGGCTGACACTTGCATATTAAAGCTTAAATAAAAATATTTGCTTTTACTGCTGCTAAGATCTTCTACCACAAGTGATAGCAATGATAATACAGCATAAACATTTCAGGTGACTTGCAAAACTATCAAATTCATTAAAAATGAAATGGAAATGTGGTTTAAAGCTACCATGTGTCCTTAACTTAACCCCTCTTGAGCACAGGACTGCAGGTATGAACCTCTGAGTCATGAAGATGGTCTTTGGAGATTCTGAGAGTACAATACATTGTTTGTGTTATATTTTCCACTGTGCTGAAATTCCTCACAAGGGGGTGGCTTTTCTCTATGCTCAACTGTTTGCTATGACTTTGCCACATTAGACCAAAATTTATACTAAGACTCAAATATTTCAAACCTCTAGCTTCATTTACTATGTGATATATCTGTACATATCAAAATGAATGATATGCCCACTGCCATAGAGAGACAGGATTCTGCCATTTTACTCATAGTATCGTAGGTCCTGCTATAGGGTTTGTGTTCCCAGTTACTTTTTTTCTGTCATTTTACCTTGTGTCCTCATGAACCAATATTCTACCTAATGCTCAAGTTTCTGGACTTTGCACCAGGCATAGAGTGGGCAGGATTACATGCTCCAGTAAGTCTGGTCCAATAAAAATTGTAGAGTCACCACATAACTTCAGACTATATTCCCTTAAATGTTATATTACTGGTAAAAGGAAAATTGCTTTGTTCAATGAGTTTATCACCTTTTAATTTGCAATGGTCCTTCTTATTTAAAGTAATATTATTTTCATTCTTTTGCACAGTCAGTGAAACTGTAACTGATTCAATATGTGAGTGGATATTTTGCTATGTTTTCTGCAAATATAATTGATTTAGAAGTTAAATGGCTTATTCTCCCAGAAGCAGTAGACATGAAAATCTTAAACATACTATGGTACTAAATAAAAGTTTCTAAAAAGTTACCCTGTCAGATGATCTCTGTGACCATAGAAGTTACTGTCTTCCATTAATCTTTACCTTCTCTGCTCCAAATGACACAATCCTGGCAGTGTCATTTATTTTACCCTATGAAATCAGAATAAAAGTAAATATATCACTTTTTATAGAAGGTTTAAGAATCTAAATCTAACTTCTCTTTTATTTTCCTGTCCTGTGACCTTTGTCAGTTTGGGTGTTGAGGACACACAGGTGTGATCCAGACAGTAGTCAGTACCTCATAGCCAGCCTGAGGGTGAGGAGAAAAGAAGGCTTTGTGTGAGGAACTAATCTTTTTGTATTTTGTGTTATTGCAATGTAATCCGGTGCGCTGGTTCTCAAAGTGGGATCCCAAGACCAGCGGCTCCAGCTTGTTAGAAATGCAAATTATAGAGCCCTGCCTCAGACTTCCTGAAAAGGAAACTGTTTAGCAAGCCCTGCAAGTAATGCGGAGACAAAATTTGGGAATTGTTTTATAGTGGAGACAAATTCATACAGCTTCCAGGTGTGTTGTATAGAATTTTTCAATTGTTGATGACTCTGAATCTAGTAAACAGTTTTGAATAATTGTTGGAAAATATAGCCTTACTTCTTATAAAATGTCACATTATTAAATAGAAAAGACAGAAAGATGAAATAAAACTCCATACTAATCTTAGCTCATGTAGAGCTTCAGCAGTAAAGTATGCAAAGTCTGAATCCAGCAGCACCGTAATGTGCCCACACAGTGGGGTCATGACAAAAGAGAAGGACAGGTGAATGCTCCAAACTGTACTAATTGACCACTGCGTTAATAATGAAAAGGAAACATTGTTGCCATAGGTGAAAACAATAATGGATAAAAATTAAAATTTCTTGACTTCAAAACAGATGACATGGAAATTACTAATTCCCTCAATATAAGAATAAAAGCCAATAAATCATTAATGAAAGAGGAATAGGTATATACTTCAAAAATAAGGAAAAAGAAAGCATGCAAAAAAACCAGCATAGTCCCTATTTCTCAGGGGCAACATTTCCCATTCAAATGAGTAATAAAAAATTGTGTTTTGACAAAATATATGTATTTGAATATTTTCATTGAAAATATGAAATAGTGAAAAACCAATTCCTTTCTTTTAGTAGTAGATTATATTAGATTCCAAATATGCTGAAGATTTAAACATAAGCACAGAATTAACTGCAGAAGTCATAGGGCATAGATTTTTTTTGAAATGTTGATTTTTGTAATTTATTCTCATTAATTGTGCTCTAAATACATTTTTTAAATACTGGATTTTGAAGAGAATACTTCTTTTTTTTAAATTTTTGTTTTAAAGAAAATAGTGCAAAAAAAGAACAATCGCAAAATGCAAACAAAACAAAGCAAGGACATTAAAAATGATATGGGGTTTCAAACCGAATGATAGGGAAAAATCAGGCCCCCCAAGTTCAAAGACCCAATCCAAAAATGGGCATCTAAAATGAACACACAGTTCTCAGATGAAGAAACACTAAATGGTGGATAAATACATGAAAAAATGTTCAACGTCATTTGTCATTCAAGAAATGCAAATTAAAACAACACTAAGATTTCATCTCACCCCACGAAGAATGGCTATCATTAAGAAATCAATCAATGGCAAATGCTGGAGAAGCTGTGGGGAAAAAGGAATACTTCACTGCTGGTTGGAGCATCGATTGGTGAAACCATTGTGGAAATCAGTCTGGAGATTCCTCAAAAAACTAGGATTGGAAGTCCCACTTAACCCAGCTATTCCCCTTCTGGGTATTTTTCCAGAATTAAAAATGTCATACCACAGTGATATATGCACACCTATGTTTATAGCAGCACAATTTCTCATAGCTAAATCTTGGAAACAACCCAAATTCCCATCAACAGAGGAATGGATAAAAGAGGTGTGATATTTCTGTACAATGGACTATTACTCAGCTATAAAAAAGATAAACTTGAGGTTCTATAGGTAAATGGATGCAACTAGAGGCCATACGCATAAGTGAAATAAATCAGGCTCACATGTATAAACATCACATTGTCTTCCAAGTGTAAGAGCATGAAAGAGTAAATAAAACCAAAAATGTACAATAGATTTTTATTCAGAGTACAAATCACAAAAGTCAGAGATCATAAAGAGAAAGTTTATAAATTTGAATACATACCATAACATATTGAAAACCTATGTGTGAAAATTGTAATTAAAACAATAATTAAATGATAAATTAGAATAATCATGTTATATTACTGTTATGGTTGATACATTGTGTCAACTTGGGGAGTCTAGAGGTTTGGCTGAGTGACTCAGCAGGAAGCCAGGGTGCTTACTTTGTATACACTCTGAGCCTGTGGAAGAGGAAGGCATAAACACTGTGTGAGAGCTACACGCCCCCTGGGTGGAGGCAGCCTGTTTACAATGTAAGGGAAGAAAAGAGGCTGCTTGCAGCCATTCCCCCCTTTTGCTGGTTGTTTTTGGTGTGCTTTGCTGCCATGAACAGTTTGCCCTCTGCCATGGGCCACTCTGCCTCTGAACCAGCCACGTATGGACTGAAACCTCCCCAAATGTAAGCTAAGTAAACCTTTCCTTCTTTCATGTTGGGCATTGGATATTTTGTCTCAGCAACCAGAGAAAAGTAACCAAGACAATTACGAATGGCATCGAAAGTGCTAAATTCCTTAATATGAGAATAAGAATCAGTAAATCCCTTAAAAACTGGCCGAGGACATCAAAAGACAATTGACAGGGTGGGGGGAGTAGCATTAATTATGTTCAAACATAAAAGCATTTACATTTCCTCATAATTAAATAAGAATGAAGTAAGACAGCTTACTTTCACTTTTCAATTCACGGAAATCAAAATGTCTGATGATAATGGCCTCTTATTTTGCAGAAGGTTCTTGTAGGCAGCCTTATCTGACTGGCCACAATCTGCCCCAGGAAGCCCTCTCCTCCCACCTACTGCCTGCTTCACTGCCTCTGCCCAAGGCGGGCTGAACTTTCTTACTGCTCCACACCTATCAAGCAATCTCCAGTCCAAACTGTTCTACTGATTTTCCCTCCATGAGAATGGTTCATTATTTTGATAGTACTTTATACTAACTGAAAATACCTTAAAACATTTTATCAATGTAAAGTATATTATCAGTGTTGGCTTTTTAAAACTACAAGGTGTGATTGAAACGTACAGTAAAAGCTTAAAAAAACATTGATTAAGGGAAAAGATGTGGCCATGAATCCTTGCCACATAGCACCCTCCTCGTTTTGAACATACTTATCCTGTCATTCCCGGCATTTTCTGAAGAAGTTCTGGAGGCGCTCTTTCACGAGCGTCTTAATGAAATATGACCGAAAATACAGTGACTGCTGCTGCCAGGGTCACCCAGTGCAAAGGCAGGCTTGTAAAACATTGCAATGTGGCCTCGACCGCCTTAGTCACCAGATCTGGAAATGTGCAACTGTGGATCTTCTCGCAAGTCAAAATGACCTTGAAGAGCAAACATGTTTCATGGACTGAGGACATCAATGCAGCCATGACAGTGAAAGTAAGACGTGAAGGTAGTGAGAAAGTGTGGATGCCACAGTATCAGGGCCTGGTCTCTATCATCGCCTTAGTGGAGCCCATGTAAGCAGGGACCTAGTACAGAGCGGGCATCTTATATCCCTGAATAAATGCAGAACAGCTGTCCTGTGATGATGAGGGCAGGACATGCTAGCTGTGTCACTCACTGCGGGAAGGGCAAAAATTAGTGAAACTTGACTACATAGTAATGTGCAATATTTACTAAAAATTCCATTGTAAGAGAGGAAACTTTAAATTCAGTTGTCATAAAAGCAACTTCATTGAATGCTACTTTTGCAATTCTACTTCTAAAATTTTATAATTAGAACTAATTTCTATGTATGAGTTCCAAATAGTTGCCAGGAAAGGGCAGTAACGTTGGAAACAGTTGGATGCATGCAGTAAAGGCTCAGTAACAGTGCACACTGCACACACAGAGGAGATACTATGCAATTATTTAAAGATGAAGTCTCTCCACCTATCTAGGGTTCTATGTGCACATGCAGACATGTGTAGCTCATAAATATATTGTTCCATAGTAAAAATAATAAAAACAGCTGTATAATATCTTTAATTGGGAAAATCATACATGGGCTTGTATACATGCATACTATATGTTTGCAAACATAAAAACAGCTGTATTGTAGTTGGCTGTAGTAAGAGGGACTGCTTGGTAGGTGAAGTATTGTGAGTAAGGTTTGCCTCTCAGTGGAAGAATTTTTGTATAATAGTTCTTTTTGTTTTTGTAATACATCGGTATTACCTACACAGCAAATTTTAAAATCACCTTCTTTTATTTTTTATTTTTGTTTCTTACATATGTTAAAATATTTTTCTGATTTCATATTTTCTTCTGTGCACAAATACAAGTTTTACTTCTTTCATTGATTTTGTCCTGTGATTAAAGCAGGGTAGTATGTGATTCCCTTAACTTTTAAATTTTTTACAAGGAGGCAATGCTTAAAAAGACCCATCTACCTTGACATAACATAATGCATTTTTCCTATTCTATAAAAGCACGTAGAAACAGTGTAAAATGGCTTTACACTTACTGCATTGATGATAATGGAAATGGATGCCTTTTGAACCATGAAACTGTCTTTGCATGGCTTTGAAATAACCAATTAACTTACACTCCATTTTGGCTTAAGTGATTTGATAAAACACGGAATCAGTCCATCAATCCTTAGTCATGAACCCTTGCTCTCTAAAGGTTAATGCTTCTTACTTCATGGAATTGAATGGCTTTGTCTGTTTATATATTAAAGCAAAATATATATTTTAAATAGCATTTTATTTAGTTCTCATTTATATAAAAGGCAATGAGAACAAGCACATTATGAAAACAGAATGTTGTAATAAATACTTGCATTATGGGATTATTTTGCTCTTTCTCCCTCAAATGATAAGATAGTAGTCTATGAAAAGAAATTATACATATAAAATACAACATTTTGCTTCCATTATTTCATTCCTAATGATCAGCAAGACTTAAAGTGCAATATTTTAAAACTCTTAGCCCAAGCTTTGTAAGTCAAAACGCCACAGGGAAGAAATGCCAGGAGCATTAATTTCTTTTTCTTTTAGCCATTATAATGGAGCCCCTGTGTGGTTAGAGGAGCTATTTCTTATTTTTCTACTCATATTTCAATATGGACTGAAATTTTCATGTTCAGCTGATTTGCATGCCTGTTTCCGTAAGCAGAAGTAAAAGACTGAGATTCTCTGCACTCGAATTCATCTCCAAAGCCACCATCCTCGTCAGTTGCAGCTGTTCAGAGGGAGATTGGACAAATGCCCAAGGGCACCGGTGCCAGGCAGGAATGCTTCAGCCGTGACAGTGTGCACTACACAGCCACTGGCATCTCATTAGCATAAAATTTTTGTCCTGTTCTGATTAATACAGCTGCTCTCGTGGTGCCATCTAAAGACTGCAGTGGGACTTATTCTGTGCACCTCCAGGTGGGTGCTGGCCATTTAATTTTCTGACATCGTAAGACAACAAACTCAGTGCAACCACACGTCCAGCTGCGTCTCCTGCTTTCAGACCCACTCATGGTTAATCCTTGAAGACAAACAGGTTTCTGTCATGTTTTAAAGAATCTAGTTGGATAGCAGGTCCACACTTGTAGCCAGTTTCAGTGTTTAACTGCCTTATACTTGCTGTGGAGTGGGATCCCTGATTTTAAAAATACATCCTTTTTTCTTCAGATGAGAAGCAGAGAAGTTTTCTTTCACAAGTTGACAGTCTTGTCTTCTCCCACCCCTAATAACAATCACAGAAGTCTGCCTTGCTCGTGGGTTTCCTTTCTTGGGTAACAGTAAACCACAAATTATCATACAGCCTTCACAGTCAGCCATTCCCCAGGTTATGGGGAGACAACAGATGTATGTTTCCAGGGAGCCCCAGGGTCACTAGTGGAACATGAGACCGTTGGCAGGAAGAGGAAAGAGGATTTTTCAGAACTGCTCCAGGCAGTCCTAGCCCTGAGTAGTTATTTCCCACCCAGTGTGTCACCCAGCACTGTTCTCAGTACCATGTGTATTAACATGTTGTATTCATATATAGAGCAGCAATTTAAAACATAGCTACACTTATAAAAGAAAGTTAGACACAACACAGCATACCCAAAATAGGATAATTTTAGTTTCCTTCCTTCCTTCCTTCCTTCCTTCCTTCCTTCCTTCCTTCCTTCCTCTCTTCCCTTCCTTCCTTCCTCTCTTCTCTTCCTTGTCCCAGAAGGAGGTATTATAACCAAAAAAGGAGAGCAACATAGATAAGGAGGCTTGAAGATGCCTTGAGTGTAACTGCAGTGGACAGATAATTAAACAACCCTTTTGTAGAGAGGCAGAAGAAGAAATAAATCATCTCACTGTGTTCATATCCTCTGCTATCTGCCAAAGCCCACCCAACAGAAAGTCAGAGCATAGATCCTGTGTGAAACTCATTCCTCAGCATGTGTGGAGACGAGAGTGGTAGAGAGTAGAAATGGAAGAATAAACAGAGAAGTTAACACAGTGACCTTATTCACACAGCCAGTGGAGAAAGGCATAGAATTTGAACCCAATTAGGCTACAAAGCAAGTGCCCTGGTGCTGTCACTAGCTGCTCAGAACCAGGAGTGGCCGTGCTCCTACGATGTAGTGTTCTGTCTCCAATGCAAAAAGCCTTGCTGTCACTGTGCGGTCCTGATTTTTATGCTATTGGCCGGTGCTCTTGTTCTAACTGTCTTGAAAGTACAATCAACACTACAAACTCTGAATACTCAGGGGGAGGCCATGGGTAGGAAATCACACGTCTGGTGTGATGGATATGTGTTTCATATGTATTGATGTTAAAAACTGCACTTTATGTGTACATAATATAGAATCCTATTTATAAGATACTTAAGAATAGGCAAAAGTAATATGTGGCAAAAGAAGTGATTACCTTTGCAGGACTGACTGGAAAAGGACATGAGAAATATTTTGGCTGGAACAGTTCATTTCTTAAGTTGTGTGTGTGTGTGTGTGTGTGTGTGTGTGTGTGTGTGTATGAATTCATGAAATGATACATTTAATATTAGTTGCTATACCTTATAAAATTTCACTGAATGCATATTATGCTAATAAGAAGAAATATTTTATGCTGCAAACTTGTAAAGTCATATAAAATATACAGATTAAAAAGTTTTATCTTAAGTTGGAAAGCAAAGCCATAAATACAAATTCAGGAACCCTATGAAACAGAATAGCTGTCCTCCCCTTCTTTTATAATAATACATGTCTAACCTGAGAAGACTGTGCAATTATACACTAAGACTATCAAATAAAAGGAGGCCGAAGTGCTGACCAGGAAGATGGGAAATTCTCCTACTGCAATGAAGACTTACAGGCACGGACCCTCTTCTTCTTTGTCACTCAGCGTGGTTTGATATTTAGAAGTGTTAACGGTTTTGGGAAAACAGTAAGTAATCTTTCGATTGTCTCCATAAGGTAATTACCTCCCCTTCGGGGAGGCCTCTGTCAGACACGGAGACTGGAAGGAAGGAGCAGTGCAGAAAGTACTGGCAAAACAGGAGCTGCGGCCCTTGGGGGTCCCGGACAGCTGGGGGAGGACCTTTCCCCACTGTAGTGACATCCCCAAAGACCCCACGAAGTGCAGGACAAGAATGGAAGGGTGGTTGAAGGAACAAAATCAATATAGGCAGTGATAGCAGAACTGGCATCTCAGAAACAACATTGAGGCTCACCTCGAAATTAGGACTTGTGACCACAGGCTAAGACCTCTTGGAGTGTAGAATGGAGACTAATGTGGGTCTATTAAATTGTGGGTGACTTAAGAAAAGCAATGGGTGATACTTGCTGTTGCTTGTTTTCCTTCAGCTTGGGGAAGGCAGGTGACTTTCATCATCAGCAAACTGCTTAGCTTGTGGCCCCTCGAGCGTGGTTTGCCTTATGGCATCCATTTCTTAGTGATCTAAAGTCGTTCGCCCAGGTGCAACATAGCTGCCTTTCCCTTGGGACAGCCAAAGTCCCTTCTGCTGAATGTCACCTCTGGTCTCCTTCTCTGAGATCTCAGTTTTCCCAAGTCCTTTTAGATGTAGATAGTTAAATTCTAAAATACATTAAGCCCAATCTACAAATGAGGATAAACTGCTTCTTCTGGATCCTTTCATGTTCATTTCTGTTAACATTACTTAAAATCATTGAATACAATGTATACTTTACTGTCACTTTTCAGTTCTTTCTAAAATCACTAAAGAAAATATGCAACTTGCTTTTGTTTACTTTTGGTTTTAGTTACCTCTTCTGCCACATTTGTCTAATAATTAACTTTATCTTGTGTATAATTTTATTATTTCCTACTTCACAATGTACTCAGCCTCATAACTGTAAAATGACAGATATTTGTGCTGTACTACGTTATAGTTCTCAATGTTTTATCAGGAACTTAGAGGAATATGCTAGGTACTTGAGAAATAATCAAGTGGAAATAGCATCTGTAAACATATATAATTAATTTGAAAACTAAAATACTAAAAATAGCAATCATTTTCCAGCAAACCATTCATTATTTTCTGCCACACATATGTGGCATCATTCGAGGAGACAGATATAAGCCCTGGTCCCCCCAGCTTTGTTTGCCTGTCGGTTAAAGGAAAGGATTTAGGGAAAATAAGGCTGTTTTACTTCCACTAATCCAGAAAGGCAGTGTGCTAGAGGAGAATGGATTAAGATAGATCCATTTTTAAATCCTGGCTCAATAACTCTCAGACAACATAACCTTGACCAAGTTATTCTGCTTCCCTGAAACTTTATTTGTGCAATAATAAAGTGTTAGTAATTCTCATTTACAGGAAGTGCTATAAAAATAGAAATAATATACACCTAACACTTCCATCGGATGTCCCAGAATTGGTATCCACTGCTTAACGATTCTATCTTTGGACAAAATTTGTGTTACACATTTTTAAAAAATAAGGTTTCTGAATTAAAATTTAGCATCTGGAGTGTTAAGGCAAAAATTCTACTTGATTTTTAATTGCATAAATTATTATTCCTTTGACATCATTTGCAGTTCCCTTCTGACCTATGACCAATGCAAAAAAGAAATAGTACCTATCTATCATCAAATAATATGCCATAATGTCTCAAAAATTTCTACACTGGGGTAGCAAACATGGGAGAAATTTCCTTCTCAGAAACATCAATGCTTTTCTCCAAGGCAAACAACTTATGTGCCAATTTTAAGGAACAAAAAGGGCTTATTTAAAGATAAGTTTATAGATATGTTCAACCCTATGATACATACCTGCAACAACTGAAGATCTATTTATAACACAAAGAGAATGAAATTAATGTTCTTCATATCATAGACCTTTTGTTAAAAGAGAAACTGAAATCCACATAAATCATCCATTCAATAACATTGTGTAACTGCAGCATGTCAGACAGTGCGGCTATTCCATAAATTAAACATGAAGGCAATTTAAAGTGTCCTCTTGAATTTGAATACATTTTACAAGACATCGGCATTATACAGGACTCATCTTCAAACAATGGAACTCAAATTTTTAATTTTTTTGTTTTAAAGAATACAAAAATACACAATAAAAACAAAGATATAAAATGTCAAACATAATTGTAGGAAAACAGCAATGAGTAGGTAAAAACCTTGAAGACATAGGGGTAGGCAGCGAGTTCATGAACAAAAACCAAACTGCCCCGTGAAATACTTCAAAGAATCAACAACTGAGATCTCATCCTATTGAAAAGTTTCTGCACATCTAAAGAAATCACCAGCAGAGTAAAAAGAAAACCCACAAACTGGGAAAAATTTTAGCTGACTGTCCCTCGGACAAAGGTCTTCTATCTAGAACATATAAAGAATAAAAAAAAAAGCACCTCCAAATTCAAAGACCCAATCCAAAAATGGGCAGCTGAGATTAATATATTCTCAGATAAAGAAATACGAATGGCAAAGAAATACATGAGAAAATGTTCAACATCATTAGTCATTCAAGAAATGCAAATTAAAACAACACTGAGATTTCATCTCACCCCAGTAAGAATAGCTATCATTAAGAAAGAAACCAATAACAAATGCTGGCAAGGCTGTGGAGAAATAGGAACTCTTCTCCACTGCTGGTGGAATGCAGACTGGTGAAACCACTGTGGAAATTGGTTTGGAGGTTCCTCAGCAAACTAGGTCTAGCGGTCCCATTCAACCTAGCTATTCCTCTTGTGGGTATTTTACAGAAGCTCTGAAAACATCATATCACAGCGATATATGTGCATGCATATTCATAGCAGTGCAGTTTGTAATTGCTAAATTATGGAAGCAACCCAAATGTCCATCCACTGAGGATTGGATAAAAAAAATTGTGATACTTTAACATCATGGAATGTTACTCAGCTATAAAGACCAACTCAAGGCTTTTATAGGTAAATGGTAACAACTAGAGATCACACTCATAAGTGAAATAAATCAGACCTGCATGTGTAAGCAACATATTGTCTCACTAGTATAAGAACCTGAAAGAGTGAATAAAAAATAGGATGTATGACAGACATTATGAAATGAAGGAAAATGGTCAAAAGTAATGGGCAACTGGGGTGTAGGAAAAGCGGAGGGAAAGAAGGGGAAATCATGTATGTGTGTATATACAGGATAGCTAACAGTTGTACCACTGTCTTCTATTGCTTTACTGAAAGGAACAGTTAATGATTACTTCTGTGATCACTATTGCATGTCTCTATTTGTTTTCCTGAGAAACCACTTTCAAGATATCAATATGTAATACAACCACTCTTAATTTCCTACCACTTTGTAACTCTGTATTGTTTATATTGTTCTTATGCTATTTTGTAAATGGATGTGTTTATTAATATGTTTTCTTCCATAATTTTTAAAATAAAAAAATAATGGAAAACAATGGTCAGTACATTGCGTATTGTTATCTTCAGAATAGTTGCTCATAATACAAGGTATAGGCGTGAGAAATTGATGAAAAAATATAGGCATATATTTTTCCTTTCAATGAGCTAGTAGCAATTAGTAGTACAGCTATCTTAACTACCTGTGTGTATGTATTTATTATTCATTGTGCCTTCTTCTCTCCTTTATTCCATTGCCTTTTCTTTCCTTTTGAGCACTTTCTTCCCATTTCACAATATTTATTGTACATCTTAAGTCTTTGTTATGGTTTGTGTCTGGATGTCCCCCCAGAGCCTCATGCAGTCACAGGCGGGCTTATAGAGTTTATGATTGATTCATGGTCCACTGTTGGAATTGAGTGTGAGCGCAGCACCCGCCCTGTGGCTGGTCGTTTGCATATGTGAGGGGAGGAAGAGGCTACTTGCCACTGCTTCGGGTCTCATTCTCTTGTTGCTTTAGCTGTTTTCCGCCGCCTGAACTTCTGCCCTCTGCCTTGTACCATTCCGCCTTGGAGCCAGCAGAGTATGGACTGAAACCATCATGAACTGTAAGCTAAATAAACCTTTCCTTCCTTAATTCTGAAAGCCAGGCATTTTGTCTGAGCAATAAGAGAAAAGGAAGTAAGACGGTCCTATTTACTCTCTCAGCTTCTCACACAAGGGAGACAACAAGATGTTTACACATGTGAGGCTGATTTATTTCACTTATAAGTAAGGACTCAAGTTGCATCCATTTGCCTATAAATGTCTCAAGTTTATCCTTATTTATAGCTGAGTAGTACCCCATTGTATAAAAATACCACAGCTTTTTTATCCATTCCTTGGTTGATGGGCATTTGGGTTGTTTCCCAGATTTAGCTACGACAAATGATGCTGCTCTAAACATGGGTGCACATATACTGCTGTGACATGTTTTTAGTTCTGCTGCAAAAATACCAAAATAGAAGTAGCAGGGCTGAATTGGACTTCTAATCCTAGTTTACTGAGGAATCTCCAGATTGATCTCCATGGTGGTTGCACCAGTCCACTCTCCCACCAACAATGGAGAAAGGGTCCTTTTCCCCACAACCCCTCCAGCATTTGTTATTGGATGAATTCCTGATGACACCCTTTCCTTCTGGGTCAAGTGAAATGGAACCTCACTGCGGCTTTAATTTGCATTTCTTGAATGACTAATGAAGTTGAACATTTTCTCATGTATTTGTTTTCCATTTGCATTTCTTTACCTGAGAAGCATGTATTCATCTCCGCTGTCCATTTTTATGTTTGCTGTTTGAATTTGAGGAGGCAATTTTTTAATTCTTTGTATGTTTTAGATAGAAGCCCTTTGTCCAAGGGACAGTTGACTAAAATTTTCTTTTGGGTTTTCTTTTTACTTTGCTCATGATTTCTTTAGATGTGCAAAAACTTTTCAATAAGATAAGATCCCAGTTTTTGATTCTTTGAAGTATTTCACGGGCAGTTTGGTTTTTGTTCATGAACTCTCTGACTGTCCCTATGCCTTCAAGACTTTTACCAAATTTCTCTTCCAGTAGATTGTTTCTTTTTAAACATTTAGATCTTTGATTCATTTTGACTTGAGTTTGGGGCATGGTGATAGACATGGGTCTACTTTCAGTCTTTGGCATGTGGCGAGCCACTTTTACCAGCATCATTTAGTAAAGAGGCTGTCTTTCTTCCAGTGAACTTGTTTGGCCCCTTTATCAAAGATAAAGTGGCTCACTGTGTTTGTGGTTGTGGCTGAAACTTGCAGGCTGTTCTGTTGATCCTCAGGTCTGTTTTTTTGCCAATACCATGTTGATTTTATCATAGCAGCTTTATAATATCATTTCAAGTCAGGGATTGTAACGTCACCTGACTTGTCTTTGTTGCCCAGGATTGCTTTTGCTATTTTAGGTCTCTTCTGGTTCCAGATAAATCCTAGGAACATTTTCTCTAGATCTGTGAGGTATACTAATGGTATTCTTTTTTTTATTTTAAAAGTAAAAGAACAAAAACATTAACAAACAGACACAAAGTAGCACAAGAAGAGTACAATCAAAACTGACTTACAGACCAGGTGACAGGGAATTAACAATGGTTGTTGTTTTACATATTGATAACTTCAAAGTGTATGCTCAGAAAAACACATATAGACATACAAGATTGATCAAACAACTACTCATTAACTGTTTCTTCCAATAAAGCGACATAAGTTAATAGTGCCACCATGTTAGCCATCCTGCATATACAGACATACATACATAGTTATCCCTTTCTTCCTTTTCTCCTTCCCCTCATCCCATTTGCTCTTTACTTTTGAGCAGTTTCCTTTCATACCTGCTAATTTATATTCCCACTTTCCCACTAGTTTCTTATACTAGTGATACAATACATTGCTTCACATGCACATCTGATTTATTTCACTTAATAGTATGGTCTCTAATTGTGACCATTTGCCTATAAAAACCTCAAGTTTTTCTTTCTTTATAGCTGAGTAATATTCCATTATATAAAAATGCCACAGTCTTTTTATCCAGTCCTCAGTGGATGGAAACTTGGGTTGCTTCCATGATTTAGCTATTACAAATTGTGCTACTATAAACATGGGTGCACATATATTGTGGTGATATGACATTTTCACATCTTCTGGGAAAATACCCAGAAGAGGAATAACTGAGTTGTATGGGACCTCTAGAGCTAGTTTGCTGAGGAATCTCCAAAGGGATCTCTACAGTGGTTTCACCAGTCTACATTTCCACAAACAGCGTAGAAGAGTTCCTATTTCTCCACAGCCTTGCCAGCATTTGTTATTGGTTGATTTTTTAATGCTAGCCAGTTTTACTGGGGTGAGATGAAATCTCAGTGTTGTTTTAATTTGCATTTCTCGAACGACCAAGGATGTAGATCATTTTCTCATTTTCTCATTTGCCATTTGTATTTCTTTATCTGAGTAGTGTGCATTCACCTCAGATGCCCATTTCTGGATTGGGTCTTTAAATTTGGAAAGGTTCATATTTTTTAATTCTTTGTATGTTCTAGATAGAAGACCTTTGTCTGAGGGACAGCCAGCTAGGATTTTTTCCCACTTTGTGGGTTTTCTTTTTACTTTGCTGGTGATTTCTTTAGATGTGCAGAAACTTTTCAGTAAGATGAGGTCCCAGTTACTGATTCTTTGAAGTGTTTCCCTTGCAGTTTCATTTTTGTTCATGAACTCTCTGCCTACTCAAGTCTTCAAGATTTTTACCTACTTTCTCTC
Source organism: Dinomys branickii (assembly GCA_004027595.1). Classification (NCBI taxonomy): domain Eukaryota; kingdom Metazoa; phylum Chordata; class Mammalia; order Rodentia; family Dinomyidae; genus Dinomys; species Dinomys branickii. Next base: position 15,939 of record PVLD010016066.1, on the reverse strand, counting down.
CCAATAGATTTAGAGTTTCTGTCTTAATGTTGAGATCTGTGATCCATTTTGACCTGAGTTTGGTGCATGGTGATAGACTTCGATCTATTTTCAGTCTTCGGCAAGAGGCAAGCCAGTTTTTCTAGCACCATTTATTGAACAGGCTATCTTTCTTCCAGTAAGCTTGATTGACCCCTTTGTCAACTATTAGATGGCTGAGTGTGTTTGTCATTGTGGATACATCTTGCAGTATGTTCCATTGACCCTCAGGTCTGTTGTTTAGCCAGTACCAAGTTGATTTTATTACAGTAGCTTTGTAGTATAATTTCAGGTCAGGGATTGTGATTGTCACTTGTCTTTGTTGCCCAGGATTGCTTTCACTATTCTGGGTCTGTTCTGGGTCCAGATGAATTCAAGCAATGTTTTCTCTAAATTTGTGAGGTATGCTAATGGTAGTTTAATGGGAATTGCATTGAATCTGTACAACAATTTTGGTAGTATGGCCATTTTCACAATGTTGGTTCTGCCTAACCATGAGCAGGGAATGTTTTTCCATTTATTGAAATCCTCATCAATCTCTTTTTTCAGAGTACTGTAGTTTTCATTGAATAGATCTTTTACTGCTTTTGTTAGATTGATTCCTAAATATTTCATTCTCTTGGATGCTATTGTAAAAGGTATGGTTTCCTTAATTTCTCTCTCAGTCTGTTTGTTGTTTGTGTACAGGAATGCTATTGATTTTTGGGTGTTGACTTTGTATCCAGCTACTCTGCTGAATTTGTCTATTAATTGAAGGAGTCTTCTTGTGGAGTTTTTGGGGTCTTCCATGTAAAATATCATGTCATGTCCAAATAGTGATAGTTTTATTTCTTCCTTTCCTATCCTTATTCATTTTATTTCTCTCTCTTGTCTAATTGCTCTGGCTAATGCTTCCAGAACTATGTTGAATAGGAGTGGTGATGGTGGACATCCTTGTCATGTTCCTGAGTTTAAAGTGAAAGCTTTCAGTTTCTGCCCATTTAGTATGATGTTGGCTGTTGGTTTGTCATAGATGGCTTTGATCAGATTGAGATGAAGGCCATCTATTCCTATTTTTTCTAGGGTTTTTAATATACATGCATGTGAGACTTTATCAAAAGTTTTTTCCGCATCTATTGAGATGATGCTGTGGTTTTTGTCTTTGACTTTATTGATATGATGTATTACATTAATTGATTTGTGAATTTTGAACCATCCCTGCATTCCTGGATTGAATCCAGCCTGATCATGGTGCATAATTTTCCTTATGATTTGCTGCATTTTATTTGCTGGTATTTTATTGAGTATCTTCGCATCTATGTTCATTAGAGAGATTGGCCTATAGTTCTCTTTCTTAGGTGGGTCCTTCTCTGGTTTTGGTATCAGTGTAATACTTGCCTCCAGAAATGAGTTATGGAGAATTGCTTCCTTTTCAATTTCATTGAAAAGTTTGAGGAGTGTTGGCATTAAATCTTCGCTGAATGTTTTATAAAATTCTGCTGTGAATCCATCAGTGTCTGGGCTTTGCTTTGTCAGTAAGTTTTTACTGACATTTTCAATCTCATTAATTGATATTGAGTTGTTCAGGATTTTTATATCTCCCTGATTCAACTTTGGTAATTTGTACATTTCTAAGAATCTGTCTATTTCTTCTGAGTTTTCTACCCTTTGGGAGTAAAGATTTTCAATGTAGGCATTAATGATCTTTTAAATTTCCGTAAGATCTGTAGTAATTTAATCCTTTTCATTCCTTATTGCATGCATTTGAGTTCTTTCCTTTCTTTTTTGCTAAGGTTGGTGAAGGGTTTATCAATTTTATTTGTTCTTTTAAAGAACCAACTCTTTGATTCACTTATTTTTTGTAGTCTTTTCTTAATCTCAATTGCATCAATTTCTGCCCTGACCTGTATAATTTCTTCCTTTCTTTGGGCTTTGGGCTTGACTTGTTCTGCTTTTTCTAAAAGTTTGAGGTGCAGCATTAGGCTATTTATTTTCTCTCTTTCTGTTTTCTTTATGTGTGAGTTCACCAGTATAAATTTCTCTCTGAGGACTGCTTTCATTGCATCCCACAGGTTTCAGTAAGTTGTATTTGCATTTTCATTTGTTTGTAGGTATTTTTAAATTTCTTCTTTAATTTCTTCTGTGACCCATTGGTTATTCAGGAGATTGTTTTCTAATTTCCAAGCGTTTATGGAGCTTTTGGAGTTCCTTTTGTAATTACTTTCCAATTTCATTGCACTGTGGTCAGGCAATATGCATGGAATGATTTCAATTCTTTTGCATTTATGTAGGTATGCTCTATGGGCTAGAATGTGGTCTATTTAGAGGAAGTCCCATGTGCTCCTGAGAAAATGTATATTCTGATGTTGTGGAGTGGAACACTCTGTATACATCTACTAAGTCCATTTGTTTGCATATGTCATTGAGGTCTGTTATTTCTTTGCTGAGTTTTTGTCCAATTCACCTGTCTCTTTGTGTCAAAGGCGTGTTTAGGTCTCCTACTACAATAGTGTTATTGATTATTTGGTTTTTCATGTATGTTAAGATTTGTCTTATGTAGTTTGGTGTTCCAGTATTTGGTGCATACATGTTTAGGATTGTTATCCTCTTACTCGTGCAGCTTTCCCCTTACTAGTATGTAGTGGTCTTCTTTATGTCTTTTGATTGTTTTCGGTTTGAAGTTTACATTGTCTGCAAACATAATTGCTACTACCCCTGCTGTTTTCTGGAACCTGTTGCATGAAGAATTGTTTCCATCCTTTGACTTTCAGTCTGTAGATTTCCTTTTGAGTAAAGTGTGCTTCCTGTGTACAGTACATTGTGGGATTTTGTTTCTTAATCCACTCTGCCAGTCTATTTCTTTTGACTGGTGAATTGAGGCCATTTACATTAATGGTTATAACTCTTACATGTTGGCTTATTTATGTCATGCTATTTACTTCCGTTGCTTTCCTACTTTTGCTATCTGTTTAATTGCTTGTTCTGCTTGAGGGTTCCTTTCTATTGTTGTTCTTGAGATTGTGGTCTCTTTTTTCTCTGTCTAGAATATCTTTTAGTACTTTTTGTAATGTTGGTTTGGCACTTATGAAGTTCTTCAGTTGTTCTTTGTCATGGAAATACTTTATTTCTCCATTAAATTTGAAGAATAGTTTTGCAGGATACATCAGCCTGGGTAGGAAGCCATTTTGTTTTAGAATCTGTAATACCTCACTCCACGCTTTTCTTGATTTCATGGTTTCTGTTGAGAAGTCTGCTGCAATTCTGATGGGCTTTCTTTTATAGGTGATCTGTTTCTTTTCTCTAGCATATTTTAATATTTTATTCTTTTGCTGGGTATCTGGGATCTTGACTATTACATGTCTGGGTGTGGTTTTATTTGAGTTGTGGCTCATTGGAGTTCTATATGCTTCATTTTCCTGCATGGTCAGTATCTTTTACCATGCTTGGGAAATTTTCTGCTATTATTTCTGCAAATATTCTTTTTATATCATTTGTGTTGCCTCCTGCTGCTTCATTGATTCCTATTACTCAGACATTATTTCTCAGCTGTTGGATTGATTTTTCCTGATTCCTTGATGACTTTGAGATCCTTCCCTTCATAATTGTTAGTTGTCATGCTGTCTTCAAGATCTGAAATTCTACCTTTGGCTTCATTCAAGTGGTTTTGCAAGCTTTCAATGGAAGTTTTCATTTCCTGGAAATCTCTTTGAATCTGTTTCTTGTGTTCTAATTCATTCCTAAATTGCTCATGTAATGTTTCCATTTGTTGCTTATGTTCTATTCTTTTATCTGTTTCTTTATAAGTGAGGAGTATTTCTTCCATTCTTATTTTCGTTTCATTTTTTGCCTGAGAGATTATTTCTGATTTAATCTCTTCTATGGCCTGATGGACTTGTTTCTTTACTTCAGATGTAATCATTTCAGAAATTTTAGGTATGTGGCTTCCCAGTTCTGCTATGTCATCATCTCCTGTACTTGTTCTGGCTGGAGTTGAGTTCTGAGACTACACTTTGCTCCTGTGTCTTGTCATTTTGAATGTCAGATGAAATGTACTGAGCTACAAGCTACCCAGGCAGCTCACAAAGGACTCTAGGGACCCTAGTTTACCTAGATATCAAACTTATCTCAAGATGGTACCAGACTGTGGACCACTGGGCCCAGGAACTGCAGGCAGTTGCTGGGGTGCATGGCTCAGACCCCACCTGCGATGGTGGAGAAATGCTGGCCTTCAGTACCAGTGTCTCCAGGCTGTGGATGGGAAGTGTGCTGCTGCTCTGGTATCCTCAGGTAGCTGGCCGGGGAGATCAGGCCTCTCCTCCCAACCCAGAGGACCACAGAGCCTGAGGCTCTTTCCACACTGCAGGCCTCAACCACCAACAGGGGTGGGCCCTACCATTCTGAGCTCCTTCCCTGCCCAAAGGCAGGAGGTGGAGTGCACCTACAGGCCTCACCTGAGAAGAGTTCTGCTCTAATGTTGCTCAGATGGCTCCCCCAGGCTGGGCTCCTTCCCTGCCTGATGGTGCGGGGCAGAGCATACCCAGAGGCCTCACCCAAACTAGTAGTATTCTAATTGGGATTGCTTTGCATCTGTGCAAAAATTTTGGGAGTATGGCCATTTTCACAATGTTCTTCCTATCCATGAGCAAGGAATATCTTTCCATTTTCTGAAATCCACTTCGATGTCTTTTTTCAGAGTACTCTAGTTTTCACTATATAGATCTTTTACTTTTTTTGTTAGATTGAGTCCTAAGTATTTCAGTTTTTTGGATGCTATTTTGAAAGGTATGGTTTTCTTAATTTTTCTCTCAATGTGTTTGTTGTTTGTGTATAGGAATGCTATTGAGTTTTGATTGTTGAGTTTGTAATCAGCTATGCTACTGAATTTGTTGATTAATTCTAGGAGTCTTTTGGTGGAATTTTGAGGGCCTTGCATATAGATTATCATGTTATCTGCGAATAATGATAATTTAACTTCTTCCTTTCTTTACCTTATTCCTTTTATATCTCTCCTTTGTCTAAATGTTCTGGCTAATGTTTTCAGATCTATATTGAATAGGAGTGGTGACAATGGATATTCTTTTCTTGTTCCTGATTTTAAAGTGAAAACTTTCAGTTTTTGTCCATTTAGTATGATGTTAATTATTGGTTTGTCATATATTACTTTGATCAGGTTGAGGTAAAAACCATCTATTCCTATTTTCTGTGGGGGTTTTATCATGATTGAGTGTTGAATTGTCAAAAGAGTTTTCTTGCTTCTATGAGACGATCATGTGGTTTTTGTCTTTGTCTCTGTTGATATGGTGTATTACACTGATTTATTTGTGTGTACTGAACCACTGCCACATCCACAGCATGAATCCCACCTGGTCGTGGTGTGTGTTCTTCTCGGTGATCTGTGGCCCTCTGTCTGCCAATGTCTTACTGAGTACTTTGGCATCTGTATACATGGGGGAGATCAGCCTGTAGTTCTCTTTCTTGTTTGGGCCTTTATACAGAGCCATTTTCAGTCCTCCTCACAGCCCAGGAAGTTATATTTGTGATCACGTGAAAGTTATTGGAATTCTAATTAGTTAATTCCAATCTACCACCTCCAGTGCAAACCATGGTGAGAATAAAGACACTAAGGCATATTTGTAGTTGTGGGGAGCAAAGGGGTCCTAAGTCCAGCCATGATGATTAAGGAGTAGAAGGGTGAACGCAGGGACAAGTCGGCCAGAGATTCTCTCCTCCAGAGCCCGAGCCTACACATGCATGACATTCTCAACTATTCCACCACTCTTTTTAGGCGCATTGTTATTAGAGTGAATTATTACATGGGCAAAGAAGGTAAAGCAACAAACTCTCTCTAGGGTTCACAACATATGCACATGAGAAAAGGAAAAGTAAATTCATCTCTGAAGTACTTGAATCAAATAGCTAAGACTTTTGTTAAATGCATTATGAGTTTGAAAAATAGATTGGATGAAGAGCAGGTGCCCTGGGGAAAATGTATAAAAGAATTAGTTTTCGAGGCAAGAAAATTAAAAGGAGAAAGAGAACAGGGGAGGAACTCAACAGCCTCATAGAGAATAAGATCCACATCCTGGGCAGAAAGCTTGATATACGGGGATCAAAAGTCCAGGATTCCAACCCTTCCGTGATGGTGTTAGTCCATTTACTGCCACTATAAAATAATACCACATACTGGCTAAATTGTAAACAAGAGAATTGTGTTAGGCTCGGATGAGAAGCTGCATCTATTTAGGCTCTTCTTACTGCGTTGTATCGTGGCACAATGGCAAGTGAGCTCACTCAAGACACAGAAAGGAGACAGGACTAGTCACTTCTGTAATAAGCCAGGCTTTGAATAAAAAGCCCACTCATGTGATAATAGAATTAATCCATTCATAATCTAAGCATCTCCTGTTAAGCGTCCCCTCCCAACACTGTTGCACTGGTGCCAAAGTTGAAAATGAATTTGAACAGGACAAATATTCAAGCCATAGCAATTAATCTTTTCAGTTAAGTGGATAAACATTTTGTGTGAAATCGTCTTTGAATTGTGCGTCCAGGATTTCTTAGAGATGTTCTTCCTTCTGAAAGGAACTCCTCTTCCACTAACTTGAAGCTAACCGCAGCAGCAAGCGCTCTTTGCTACTTGCACAGGTGTGTTATTGTTGTCTCTCCAGGCCTGAGGGGTAGAACTAAGAATGAGAAGCAGTAGCGCCTCTTGCAGAGCTACAGTACAAAGTATTCGTTTACTTCTTGTTTCGTACATATATGACTTTTCGAGTGCAAGTAAATTACACCTAAGAAATGTTAGGAAACTTTGATCAGTAGATTAAAGTTTCTGCTTTCAGTCTGAAGTCTCAGAGAATAATTTCATTGCTATGAAAAATTGCAGATATTTGCTTTACTGTAGAAGCAAATAGTGAGAAGACAATATGCTGTAGACAGAGGATGATTGAATTCAGAGGAGAGGTCCAAGATTTTGTCATCTCTTTTAGTTACTAGCATAGAGAATTTAGGGCTGCTTCCTAACAAGGGGAAGTTCTCTATACATGGGAAGCATAAAAAGGGTCTCAGCTGATGGTTTTTGAGGTCATTTTTAAAACAAAATAATCAAATGCATCTCACACAAATTCTAATTTATGTAAAAATTGCTGCCTGGTTTAAGGGGAGTATGAACTCAAGGACTTCCAGATCCCTTCATTTGGCCTTCTTTCTCCCTAAAGCTGATCTTCACATGTTTTCTTGGAATCCAGTTTGATGGTATCCACTGTACTGTGTGAGTGTGTACTTACCTGACAGTCCTCCCATGCTTTGTTGGCAGTGCATGTCAGTGTTTCATGATGATGGGGTTTATTTCGAGGGGTTAATGCATGCACTTGTGTCTTCATTTCAATCCTCTGGTCCCCTTTTTCTCTTCCTCCTCCTTCCTGCTTGTCCCCTTCCTTATCTCCAGAGTCTTGTGCTCTCCTCTCCTCTCTCCTTTAGTTTAATTACTTATTTATCAGTTTATGTATTTTTAGATTTCTCATGGAAGAGGAAACATGTAATATTTAGCTTTCTGAGCTCGCTAAACTCACTTGACATGATGGTTTGCAGTTAAATCCATTTTCCTGCAAGTGACATGGTTTTCTTCTTTTTTACAGGTGAGTAATCTTTGATTGTGTGTCTGTTATGCATTTAATCCATTGATGGGCATCTAGGTTATTTCCACAGGTCAGTCAGCCAGAATAACTCTCATTAAGAAAACAAACAAACAAACAAACAAACAGAGACTGGTGAGGATGCAAGAAAAAATAATCTTCCTACAGTTTTTGTAGAAATGTAGACTAAAACAATCACTTTAGAAGGCAATGAGATTCTGCAAAAGACTAAACATGTGATCCGTTATAGCACTCTTGGACATATTCTCAAAGAACAGTGGACTTCACAGTAGTGATAAATGCATGACCTTGTTTATAACAGCAGTTTTCTTAAGAAAGCCTTGAGAATTTTGATGGTGGTAATGGTAGTAATGGAAGTAATTTCATATTATTGTAACATGTAAGTTATGAATGCAGTGTATATATTAGTTTATGTAAGGCCAACGAATCTTGACTAGGACTCGTGATGACCTGGAGTCCTGAAAGCCCCACTGAAGTTCTCTCCCCTCTCCATTCTTGTTCTAAGAGAAGGGTCTGCCTTGCTGTAAGCTTTCTAGCCACGTCTCCTCACAAAGAATTTCTACTGCATGAAATTCATCTACTTTGAACAGTTCATCTTTGACCAATCTCTTTTATGACTAACATGTTGTTTTACTTAATATGTCACTGTTTTTCATAAAGTCACACTCCAATACATCTTTAGAATTACTCCATCTCATTTTGATGTAGTCTGCAGTGGTTATTACACAGAGAAGAAACTTAGTTAGTTTAAAATATTTACCGCAACATTTGTAATAGACACATGCATATACCACCAGTCTTTTTATAACCACATAGTAGTATAAATGTTTAATTTTCCCCAAAAGAATGGAAACCACTGGGTAAGGTCAGTTAACTTGCTCAAAATTTCAAAGCTTAGAAAGGGGCAGGACTGGGAGATTTGCTTCCATCCTGGACCCTGAAGGCCAGGGCCTATCCAGAAGAACTGTATCTCACACTGGCATTGATGCTGCTGTTTCAGAGCTAGCCATATCCTGTGCCAGACCTTAACAAATTTACCATCTTTCTCTTTATAGATTTTAGTTATGAGAAGATGGCTAAGAAAATATTATATATTACTTTTTTTGCTTCACATGTTGACCAAAAGTGTCTACAAGATGAAGGTGTGATGTAGCTATCATTTGTATCATTGTTGGTTATTTGGTCCATGTATCTCCAGGATATGTCACAGGCATATAGTTTCCTTAGTCCCAGAGAACAAAGGATGGGGACAGAGATGTTGGTAAGGGAAGAAAAGATGAAATCACCAGCCGAGTCTCTCATTTATGCTGAAGAACATGCTCTTATTACCATCTGGCTAAATAATTTTTAACTAAAATTGCAGATGGACACAGTACCTTTAAATAGCTACTTTATTTTTACAAACTTGTCTCAGCAATTTTTCAAATCCTGTGGCATCCTTAATTTCTTTGTGTGTATTTACTGCAATACAAAGCAGCACAGATATGGCCATATATTATGTTCAGACAAATGATGGTGTTCACTTTCCTTTAAGGTGATGTTGAGAATTAAATTTTGGAGGAAATCCTTTGTTAACTTTAAGTTCTAATCATCTTTGGAAGCTAAGATAGATGACTCCGAGTAGATCAGATGTCTTTTTGCGTGTGAAGTTCTCTGTGTACAAAGCAGTATTCTAATTAGGTTAGTATAAATGAACTTGGAGCAAATTAACTGAATAGTTTTGAAATACACAACTTAAAATAGAATGAAAAAATGTGTGGTAAAAATGTTTCAGATTTTACTGAACTTCAAATACTCAGATAATAGTGGTGACTGACACACTCAAAACCATAGTTTTACATGAATTCTTTAAAGCAAAGTTGAGTTTATTGATGCCACATTATATAATAAATGTGCTTTTTGGCATTCCTAAAGCATGTTATAGCCTATGACCAAGTGACACTTAAAGGAAAAAGAGAGATTTAAGTAAATAGACTGTGTTCTAATCCCCCCCCCTATGTACAGTGTGAGCCTCACTGTCCCAGTGAGAATGCACACTGAGGGTAGCTCTCTTGTTGCTGTGGTTTGATAGGCGGCCATCTGGGCACAAGAGGCCATTTTGAAAGCATAAACCTTCAATAAGATCAAAGTACATGCAGAGGTATGCAATTGCACCCAAACAGAAAGATGTGTTAGCTGAAATTGAGCACTGAGATGTGCTCTCTGAGTTTTCAGTTCCTTACATACACGCAAAATCCTTTCCACAACAATGCTTAGAGATGACTGGAAAAGGGAAAAAAGAATCTAAACCAGTATCACCGTCCTTTCGGGGCTCTGACTGTGGCATTCATTTGACATAAGAGACTCGGAAACACAGTGTGCTTTCACTCTGGGAGTTACAAAGCTGCTGGTGTAGGAAATAAGCACGTGAGTATCTCTTCCCTGAGCTAGATAATGAAAAACACCTGACACTTGAGGACTGTTAGTACAGGATTTGAACGCCATCAGGGGCTGCTCCTACACATTCAGCGTTACAGCTGCGGAGCGTGCAGCCCATGAATAGCACTTGTGTTGTGTTTGCTTTAGAAAACTGTGTTGATCCCTCCGGGCGCTCTATTTGCAAGTGCTCCCACGTGAGGCATTGAGCAGGGGGAAACTGGAGCAAACAGATCCGTCTTACAGAGAGATTATTCTATAAGGAAATATTTTTAGAGGCTGGAGATATGGTAGTGCGCTTCCCACTCCTGCTGTAACTTTTAAAAGACAGTGGCCTTAGTGATCTTTTATTGACATAACCAAACTTGTTTGTATAATCTGCTGGGTTTAAGTTCTAGGCAACCATTTGCATGTGGCTGAGAGTTTTAATAATGTTTGACCCAGGCTCTTTGGATTTAGTTTGTGGAAGGAGGGTTGTGTAACATGAGCATTTTTCTTTGGAAAAAGTTACTCTTCAGTGTATTTTGAATTATTCCTCTACTTGTGAAAATCAAATTAGGGTTTAACTTTCAGTGTGCTATGAGGTCTGTGTTTCTCTTGGATTTCTTTCAGGGTGGCCTCATTTTATCATTTCAGATTTGGAATAAAATCTCTTAGTTTTGGAGGGAGGTAAAATTTCTTAATTTCTTTTCTCTATATAAACAATTCAGTCTAGACTCTAGACCAATGTGATATAGTTTAGAAATATGTAAACTGATGACTAAATTCACTTTTCAATAAATGAATGCATTATGAAAATGATAGTTTGATTTCTGCTGTAATTTTCTATTCTAATAAGTTTTCTTCTCAGTTCTGCTAAATTCCTTGGTTTATTTTAGGATTGTTTGTTTTTAGGGAGTTGCCAGGATTACATGGGTATTTGTACAAAGGAACCGGGCTTGGAGCACAGTTGCATTAGAAATTTGCTAACTACCAACAGAGGCTGTATGCTGGGTGCCTTGGGAATATGAGTCTACCTAACACTCATGCAGAATTGGACAGACCCTTCCCCAAGGCAGATGTAATTGTGGCCAGTATTACAGATAAGAATTCTTCCCCAAACCACAAAACTAGTAAATAATAAAGACAAAACTCAAAGTGGAGTCATATTAATTCCAGAGTCCATACTCTGAAACATTATACTCTATTCCTTTCTGCAAATCATTGTGAAATTCTCTCAGAATTCCTCCCTTCAAAAAAATCTTTTTAGGATCTTTACATGACTGTTACTCACTGAACAGAATTCTTTTCTTTACCTTTTAAGCTAATATCTAAAGAAGAGTCTAATAAACCTTATAGAATCTCCTTCCTGTATATAGTGGCTTGTAACACTATTATTAAAATCACCCAGAAGTTTTTTCTAAGATACTAAAGAATGATCCTAAAACCAGATAATTCACATCACATTTTCTAGAAATTGAGCCCAAACATGGTTTTTTTTTTAAACTCTGTCTTGGTGATTCTAATATGTATCTAGTATTCTAACCCTCTGCTACATATTGACATATAATATATATTCTACTTTTCCAGATTTCTTTCCAGCCTATACTAAAAATTGTGAGGATTTGTGTGTGTGTTCTTGGAAAGGTAAATCCATGGTATCTTTGTGTATTTCTACCTAGGCTTATCAGCCCTCTATTCCTCCTAATGGGTATATTCAAAAGATTTGTGAAATGTGGAGCTGCTTCCTGTAGTAACAAGTGTGACTAAAATTAGAAATTAACAGGCAAGTGGTTAAAAAAAAAGTCAAAACTATTTTGTCTTTAAAATTTTTCCCTAGTCTTTCAGATTCCTACACCAAGGAGACAATAAGATGTTCATGGTACTGGTATGCTGCTACTGTTGTATTTTTTCATTTGTTTCTCATTTACTACTCCTTTAAAATGTTTCCCTCCCCCTATAAATGGACACGATTTATCTTTCAGTGGCAAGTCCTGTTTAAATGCTCCAGTATCTGTAACAACCATCTTTTACTGGAGTTAGAGAAAGAAGTACGCAAACCTGTTCACGGAATCACCACCGTAACTGGCCAAACATTGCTGTCTTTGTTTGCTACTGAGTTAGTTTTGCCTCACTAAGCTGCTTGGCCTGGCTTGTGTATATAGCTAAGCCCACCGGCCTGATTTGTATGGATCTTTCATACTGGTGGTTGAGAAAGCTGTCCCCTGTTATTGGTAAACATGGGGAATCAATGGCACATTCGCCTGTCATTAGCAATGGTATTTACTGGCAAAACATCACTCACTGAACATGACAACATCATCAAGTTTCAAACATATTTTCAAAATAGGTTAGTCTTAAGAGGCAAGGCTATGAAGCCTAGCTAATGATACATTAGAGGAAGCCTGTTTTCAAGAGAAATATTTCACATACCCATGTGACATCAAATTTCATCCTGGATAAATGACCTTTAGTTATTCATTTTCCCTTTCCTGAAACAAAATACTCTACACCCACAATTTAAGGGAGCAGAGGTTCATTTTAACTCAGGATTCAGTTCACGTGGGATGGACCGCAAGCAGGACAGGTGGAAGGGCATGTTGGCAGAACAGTGCTCATCCCAGGGCAGCCAGGAAAGAGAGAGAGAAGGGGCAGCTGGGGACAAGGGGGTACCTTTCAGCTCAGTGCTTCAGTGACCCACTTCCTCCCGCTGGCCCCAGCCCACAATAGCACCTCCAGCCACAAATTTATCAATGGACAAATCCTAATCACCATCCAAACACACAAAACTTCTGGGGGTTATTTTAAATCCAAACCACAGCATCAGTATTGGGCTTCAGTATTAGTCAGGAGGAAAAGGGAATGGTGCAAATTTTGGTAAAATGAAATATATTAAGATACATAAATTCTCTATTTCTTCTGATTGTACTTCCTAACTTACTTTCCACCATTTTCCACCCTATTTTTTGTTTTGAAAGGCTAAGTAGCGTACACTATCTTAGTAGCTCCCTTGTACTGGGGCTGCAAATTGACCATGGAACTGCTGTCTCGTGACTAGTTTATTGATGAGAATAAATTAGGTGTGTTTATTCTTCTAGATTCCTCCTTACTAGGTCACTGGAAGTTGACAGCATTCCTGTACCAAAGGGCATGGTTTTCGTTAGGCAGCTCTGTCCATGTAGATGTCCATTCCAGATTTTTTTTTAAGGAATTTGTGTCCCTTTGTGCCTAAGGGAGGTAATAATCTCTTCATTCCTTTTTTTTTTCTTTTTTCTTTTAAAGAAAATAGTATGAAAATAAAAAGAACAAAAGCAGAATACAAACAGCACAAAGCAAGGACATTAGAAATGATATAGTGTTTCAAACCAAACAATAGGGATTAACAGTAGCTGTTATTTTAGGTATTGTTATCTTCAATGAAGTTGCTCAGATTACCAGATGTAAGAATAGAAAATCGATGAAATCATTACAGAGGATAAGAAAATAATAATTTAAGAGAACATTAGAGACAACACACAGTGGCACTAGGCAGGATTGTAGGAATTCACCATTGGTTGTTATATTGCAAATTGTTGTCATCACATAAATTGCTCAGATTACTAGATACAAGAATGCAAAATTGGTCAAAATGGTAGGAAAAAAAACTTAAACATTAACTGTTCCCAACAAACCATAAGACACCAACAGTATAGTTATACCATCCATCCACATATACATAAAGTTTGCCTTAGTACTTTTTCTTCTTTCCCTATCCCAGTTGTTCCTTCATTTGAACTTCTTTGAGTTTCTTTCCCTTTATTACTTATCTATTGTACATTTTGGGTTGTATTTGCTCTTTCATATTCTTACACTAGGGAGACAATATGATGCTTACACATGTGAGTCCGATTTATTTCACTTCTGAGTATGGTCTCTAGTTGCATCCATTTACCTATAAAAGCCTCGAGAGTATCCTTTTTGATGTCTGAGTAATACTCCATTGTATAGAAATACCATATCTTTTTTATCCATTCCTCAGTTGATGGGCATTTGGGTTGTTTCCAAGACTTAGCTACGACAAATTGTGCTGCTGTAAACATGGGTGCACATATATCGCTGTGGTACGACATTTTTAATTCTTCTGGAAAAATACCCAGAAGGGGAATAGCTGGGTTAAGTGGAACTTCCAATCCTAGTTATTTGAGGAATCTCCAGATTGATTTCAACAATTACTTTACCAATCGACACTCCCACCAGCAGTGGAGCAGTGTTCTTTTTTCCCCACAGCCTCCCCAACGTTTGTCATTGGTTGATTTCTTAATGATAGCCATTCTTTGTGGGGTGAGATGAAATCTCAGTGTTGTTTTTATTTGCATTTCTTGAATGACTAATGATGAACATTTTTTCATATATTTATTCACCATTAGTATTTCTCCATCTGAGAAGTGTGTGTTCATCTCAGATGCCCATTTTTGGATTGGGTCTTTGAATTTTGGGGGCCTGATTTTTTAAATTCCTTTTATGTTCTAGATAGGAGTCCTTTGTCTCAGGGGCAGTTGGATAAAATCTTTTCCCAGTTCATGGGTTTTCTCTTCACTCTGTTGGTGATTTCTTTTGATGTGCAGAAACTTTTCAATAAGAAGAGATCCTAGTTGTTGATTCTTTGAAGTATTTCCCATGCAATTTGTACATAAACTCTCTGACTACTCCTATGTCTTTGAGAGTGTTACCCACTTTCTGTTCCAGCATATTTAGTGTTTCTGTTTTGACATTTAGGTCTTTGATCCATTTTGCTTTTAGTTTAGTGCATGGTGATAGACATGGGTATAATTTTAGTCTTTGGCATGTAGAATGCCTGTTTTTCCAGCATCATTTGTTAAACAGGCTATCTTTCTTTCAGTGAACATGTTTGACCCCTTTATGAAAAAGAAGGTGGCTGAGTGTATTTGTAGCTGTGTCTGCATCTTCTAACCTGTTCCATTGATCTTTAGGTCTGTCTTTTTGCCAGTACAGTGCTGATTTTATCAACAGTAGCTTTGTAGTATAATTTCATGTCCTAACTTTCCTTTGTTTCCCAGGATTGCTTTTGCTATTCTAGCCTCTTCTGGTTCCATATGAATTTTAGGAATGTTTTCTCTAGATCTGTGAGGTATACTAGTGAAATATTAATGGGGATTGCTTTGAATCTGTACCACAATTTTGGGAGTATAGCCATTTTCACAGTGTTGGTTCTTTCTATCCATGTGTAAGGAATGTCTTTCCATTTTCTGAAATCTTCTTTGGTCTATTTTTTCAGAGTACTGTACTTTTCACTGTGTAGATCTTTTACTTCTTTTGTTAGGTTGATTCCTACATATTTCATTTTTTTTTAGATGCTATTATGAAAGGTGTGGTTTCACTGATTTCTCTCTCAGTTTGCTTGTCATTTGTGTACAGGAATGCTATTGATTTTTGAGTGCTGACTTGGTATCTAGCTGTGCTACTGAATTTGGTTATTAAATCTATGAGCCTTTTGGTGGAGTTTTTGGGGTCTTCTATGTACAATTTCGTGTCATCAGTGAATAATGATAATTTTACTTCTTCTTTTACTATCCTTATTCTTCTTATTTCTCTCTCTTGTCTAACTGCTCTGGCTAGTATTTCCAGAACTATGTTAAATAGAAATGGTGACAGTGGACATCCTTGTCTTGTTCCTAATATTAAAGGGAAAGGTTTTAGTTTTTTTTTTTAAATAAAAGTACAAAAACATATTAACAAACAGACACCAATTAGCATAAAAAATAGTACAATCACAACTGATCTATAGACAAGGTGACATGGTCTCAACAGTGGTTATTGCTTTATCCATTGATATCTTCGAAGTGTAAATATATGAACCCATATACAGACATGCAAAATTGGTCAGACCATTAATCCT
>PVLD010016065.1:0-46334 GCA_004027595.1 Dinomys branickii | reverse complement strand
GGGTATGTGGGTTATTTCTGCTTTAAGCTCTTTCATGGCCTGTTGGAGTTGTTTAATTTCGGATGCAATCGTTTCATATCTTGAAGTTATGAGGCTTCCTGGTTCCCTTGTTTCTTCCTCTTCAAAACTTGTTCTGGGTGGGGTTGAGTTTTGAGACTGCGTTTTGCTCCTCTGTTTTCCCATTTTTGGGTATCAGATTGAAAATGTGGAGCTATAAATTCCAAAGGCAGTTCAGCAGGCTGAGGTCAGCTGCAAAGGCTGCTCCAATGATTCCTTCTCTTTGGGAGAATGTCCCTTAAGCTTTCTGCTGAGAGTTCCGCTTAAAAGGCTGTACAGATATTGGTTAGATACTCCCTACCTAGTGACCTGGGTGAGGTGTGTAAGACCGCTCCCCCGCCCTCCCACTGTTCCCTGCAGGTATAGGGATGGATCTCCTCCCCCACTCGGTGATCTGGTCACGAGCGCTGATATCTCACCAGTTTTTGGAGTCCCTGCAGGCATGAAGGTTCCAAGGTGCCAGTCTATCCTTTGGGGCTTTCTGCGCGGCCCGCCCGATGCGCGCGAAACGTGGGACCGCTGGGCGTTGCCGCCGCCAGAGAGCCGATCTCTGTCGGGAGTCGCCGGAGAGCTGCGCGGGCTCGGGAGGCGGGAGGGACCGAGCTGTCCGTGTTCTCAGGGCGTTAGGACCCAGCAAATCTTCCTCCTCGCTCCCGGCGTTTGGGGCCCTCCGCGCGGCCCGCCCGACACGCGCTAAACGTGGGATTGCCGGGCGTTTCCGCCGCTAACAAGCCGATCTCTGTCGGGAGTCGCCGGAGAGCTGCGCCGGCTCGGGAGGCGGGAGGGACCAAGCTGTCCGTGTTCTCAGGGCGTTAGGACCCAGCAAATCTTCCTCCTCGCTCCCGGCGTTTGGGGCCCTCCGCGCCGCCCGTCCGACACGCGCGAAACGTGGGATTGCCGGGCTCTCTGCCGCTAACAAGCCGATCTCTGTCGGGAGTGGCCGGGGGGCTGCACCGGCTCGGGAGGCCGGAGGGCCCGAGCCGGCTGCGCTCCCACGGCGCTTGGACCGAGTCAAGCTTCCTCCCCGCGCGGATCGTCCCTGGCTCCCAGCATCTGGGGCTTTCCCACGTCTCGCCCCGGCAGCCTGGTCCGCCCTACCACATCTCCCCGGCATCTCAGAGAAATACGCTCAGTTTGAACTTCCCAGCCGAGGTCCCGGCATTCACGCTGGCCAAGTCTGTCTCGAGCTGGTGGTGTTTATTAAGGAGGATCGCTCCCTTGCTGCTCACCTGGTCGCCATCTTCCCATCCGGTCAAGTAGTATGATTTTTTAAAAATCAGTCTTCCCATAACTATTTGAACTTGGGAAGGTGGAAAATAATGTCACAGGTCAACTATTGTAAGACTGCAATGTTTCATTCACTACCTGTTCAAAAAGTGCCCCAAGCACCCAGCTGGGCCAGGCCCTTCCCCACAGCTGGAGAGAAAGTGTTCTAAAGAGCCAACTCAGCACTGCCTATCACAAAGCTTAGAGAGAGGAATTTGTCAATAAACATATAAATAAATTAAATCACTTTGGGTGGTGTTAGGTTCTCTGGGAAGATAAACAAGATGTGTTTGCTTTCTGCTGCTGCTGTAAGAGATTACCATAAATGCAGTGCCTTAAAACTTACAGCTCTGGAGGTGGGAAGTCTAAAATCAAGGGATGGCGAAGGCTGCAGTCTTGCTCTGGAAAGAATCTGTCTCCTTGCTCTTTTCAGCAGCTAGAGGACTCTGCAGGCCTTGGGCCGTGGCTTCCTCCCTGCACCACAGCAACCCCTTGCCCTGTCACGTACTTTAATCATCCCCTCTTTGTCCTGACGGGGAGGGAGGGGTTCCCACTCTGGGGATTGCTGAACACACAACACCCAACTCTGGTGAAATAAGCAGCGGTTTACTAGTCACACACATTCACAGCCTGAGGAAGAACATTAGACCCCATGTGGGGCCACTTGGGAGTGGCACTCGGGGATGGAGTGACCAATAGGCTGTCAGGTGCCTAGTCCATTCCTGCCACTATAATACCCGAGCCTGGGTAATTTATAAAAAAATACATTCATTTTCTCACAGTTTTGGAGGTTTTTAAGTACAAAGGCATGGTGCCTACACGTTTGACATTTACTCCTTCTTGCTACCCCCTCACAGGACAGAGGGACAAATGCTCTGTCCTCCTGTGATAATCTGGATCTAAAATATCACCCAGAAGTCTCACACGTCCAGAGGCGGGGCTCTTGAAAGCCAGTTAGATCATGAGGACACTAACGTCATCATTAGATAAATCCATTGATGAGCAGCTGAATGGGTTGTGAGGAGGTGGGGCCCACCTTTGAAGGGCCTAACCCTCTTCCCCGGCCCCTTCCTTCCCCTGGCTGTCTTCCTGCTCTCTTTGCAGGAAGGGACGTGCAGCTCTGCTCCATGACACCCTCAGCCACGATGTTTCTCTCTTGGAGCCAGCAGACCATGGACTGAAACCTCTGGAACTGTGCGCAAGAACAAATCTCTCCTCTGTTGTTAATCTCGGGTATGTTTGTCCCACCGCTGGAAAGCTGATTGATACACCTCGCATGGCAGAAGAGATAGAGAGGCAAAGGGGGCCTAGCTACCTCCCCTGAGCTCTTTTATAAGAATACTCATCCCATTCATGATGGTGAAGCCCTCAAACCTTAACCATTTCCTAAAGACCTCTGTCCTTTTTTTTGTGTGTGTGACTATGTCAAAACACCTGAGGTAGAGTCATTCATAAAGATGAAAAACTTACTTTCTTACTATTCCAGAAACTGGAATGGGTAGGCATGATGTCTTGATGAGTATTGCTCTCTACTTGCAATGACAGCACCTCCTGCTATATCCTCCAGAGGGAGAAACGTTATGTTCTCACCGGGAAGAAGGACTAGAGGGCTAAGTGCTGTGTGAAGCCTCTTTTGTAAGGACCTTAATCTGCTTGAGGTAAGGGATCCCTCACGGACTAATCATCTCTTGAAAGCTCCAACTCTTAACGCTGTCATATTAGTTATCTTCTATGGAGTAACAAATTACCCTAAAATTCAGTGTCTTCAAAAATGCACGTTTCTTATCTCACAGTTTCTTGGAATCGGGAATTTTATAGTTTACCTGGGGGTCTCTCATGAGACTGCTACCAAGATGTTAGCCTTTGGTCCTTCACAATGCTGCATGGAGAATATTGACCAGGGCTGCAATCATTGCAAGGCCCAAGATGGGCAGGATCCCCCTTGTTAGCTACAGGGCATCCTTAGATCCTTGCAAATAGCTCTTTTCATGAGAAGAACCAGAGAAAGAGACTAGCAGATGCAAGTCACAGTTTTATGTAACCAAATTGTGGAAGTGACTTCCACTATTTGTTCTATCACGTGATCTCATCATTCATAGTGGGTCACAGGTCCAGCCCATACTCAAGGGGAGGCACTGTTCATGTACCTGCTATGCATAAAGGCATGAACACCAGATATCAAGGATCACAGAGACTGTGGTGCTGCCCAGCATAGCCTGGGGCATGCTAATAGCAGATGCCTCTCAGACACAACAGACAGAAGGGCATGCTCTCTGAAGCTCCAAAGGGATCTGCAGAAGTAAATCAGAGCTCATTGGCATGCAAGTGTAGTTATGTTACTTGACTCTGGAATGTATTTCACACACCAGGAACACAGGCTCCAAAGGGCCACCTGAACTCCTTCTAGGCCCTGTCCTAACCCTGTGCCTGCGTCCCTTTCTGGTCAGTTCCTGTGAGAGCTGGGAGACAGGAGGGCTGATGACCCACAATGTGGAGAATGAAGGTTTAACTGACCATTTTCCTTCACCTGCAGGTTGCAGATGATTCTTTGTGCTGCTTCTGTGAAGAATGTCCCTCCCCTCTCAGTGTGAAATGAGAAATTTTTGTGCTTTCCTGAACTTCTTTCATAGCCATTGGATTGTGTCAAATGTAACCAACAGCCACATTTGGAATATGCAGAGTGAATTGCACAAGGTATCTCTGAAACTCAGATAAACTAAAAAGACTTCTCGTTCCTGGAGGTTCTTTCTTGGGTCTTCTGTAGGCAAGAATTTGTTCCTGGTGAATGGGCCTCTACAAAACCAAATGCCAACCTGTGTCTGTGCCAGGCACTTGGCTACACTTTCATATAGCTTCATGTCTCATTTAATCTGCACAACCACTCTGTAAGACAGGCATTCTTTCCCTCATTGTACGTTTGTAGAAACCACAGCACAGAGTGATTTTCTCAAAATCTCACAGCCAGGAAATGGTTGAGATAAAATTTCAACCTGTATTGGCTGAATACAACCAATACAGCTGTTGCTGGTGAGTGTTTTAAACTACAAAGTTTGGGAGCAGGTGACTTGATAATAAAACACCAGTTAAACCTCTCAGCTAATTTTGTGCCATTGTAAAGCATAAACACTCCAAACTATGGTGGTGCAGTAAAGAAAACAATTGCATTCTTATGTGTGAGCGGAACATTTAGTGAATACAAGGTGTGATTGACAAATGTGAACATTTAAATTTCTTTTTAAAGATTTAAAACACACAATGTCATTCATCTTCCTCAAAGTACCGCCCCTCACTTTGAACACACTTAGCCACACTGTTCTTGCTATTTTCTGAAGCAGTTCTGCACGTCCTCTTTCATGTGTTTAGTTACATTGTTGTGGCTACCTCCATGTCCTAAATCGATTCAAACTTTTTACTTTTTGTGGTCAGATTGACTATAGGGCAGGAGTCAGAAGCTGCACTGTGCCACATCAGGTGAATAAGGTAGACAAGAACATACTGCAATATTTTTATGAACCCTCCTTTCCATTGGATGAATATGGTGGCAGAATTCACCATAGTTTTATTACACCTTATGAAGAAACTCACAAAAGAGGACTTCCAGAACTGCTTCAGGGGGCTGGGGGTATAGCTCAGTGGCATAAGCACTTGCCTGGCAAGTGCAAGGTCCTGAGTTCGATCCCCGGTACCGGAAAAAAAAACAAACAAACTAAAAACAGAACTGCTTCAGAAAGAGATGAGAATAGTGGAATAAGTGTGTTCAAAGGGAAGGGGAGTATTCTGAGGTGAATTAATGGCAGTGTATCTCTTACTGTAATGATTTTTTAAATTTAAGCATGTTGATCACCTCTAGTATGTACTGGCATACCAATTTTATTTCATTGTCGGGGGGGTTTCAAGAAAACTTTATTTTTAAAAACAGTCAGTAGGCTGAAGTGGAGTTATGTTGCTTGACTCTGGAATGTATGTTGCAAACTCTGGGACAGTTTGCCAACTCCTGAACTAAGCTATTCAACTCATTTTTTAACCTTTTTAAAATTTTATTTTAAAGAAAAAAAACAAAATTCCAAAATGATATGATAGGAGGGAATAATTGTTAATATATTGCATATTGTTATCTTTAAATTAGTAACTATAAGATATCAGTAAGATAAGTATGAGATAAGTATAAGATATCAGTATTTAATTGTCCAAACAATATTAACACAAACTTATCTTTTCAATGAACTAAGAGAAATTGGTAGTATAACTATCTTTTTGGGGGGGTGACTGGGAATTGAACTCAGGACCTTGCACTTGCTAGGCAGGTGCTTGTGCTGCTGAGCTATATCCCCGGCCCATAACTATCTTACCTATCATATATATATATATATATATATATACTCCTTCTGAGAATATATATATATTTCCTTTTGCTTTTCTCTTCCTTCTTTTCTCCATTCCCCCAACCCAACCCAGTTTCTCTTTCCTTTTGAAGTTTCTTCACACTTTACAATATCTATTATGCATTTTGGATCTTATGTACTTTTCAGCTCCTGACAGTAGGGAGACAATATGATGTTTACACATTTGCATCTGGTTTATTTCACTTATGAATATGGCATACCAATTTTTTAAAAAGAGAGAACAAAGATATTTTTCGAGTCCACTGAGTGATACCCCTAGCCCTATTACTTATTTATTTATTTAGAGACATCACTTGTACTGAATTTTTTGTTCTTTAAGTTTCCTTCTATGAATCCATTTATAAAGCTTTCTTGTGACTGCTTCCATGATTTTTGCATACTTTCTAATTTTTAGAAAACTCATCTCCGGCATAATGCTCGATCATCCTCAAGTCTTTCAAGAGAGAGTGATCTCACAGATATTTTTCCAGAAATACTAAGAACGTGAGTTAAAACAGCTCAGCAAACCAGAACCTGATGTAATGGGTTAAACTTAACTGTGTGTCTCGGAAAAAAGCTGGTTATAATTCCAGGTAATACTGTCATTATGCACAGTGTTTATTCTGAAAGCCAGGGCAGGCAGACACATGTCACAGTGGCTAAGTCCCTGGGGCCTCTCACTTCTCATATTGCACAGGATGCAGTGAAGTTTTAAGGCAAAAGCATTTTGGTGAGCTGAATATAATCTGCTCAAAGAGTCATCCTCTTTCTTCCTTGACTTAGGGCCTCTCCTCTGAGAGAGGTACTTGGACACCCATCCCTCGGCTCCTGTATAATTCCACAAGGAGGCCTTCGGAGGCATTGCAGATGTGTGGCTATTTCTGTCACCATTAGAGATGTGTGTTGCATCTTTCAGGAAGTCCTGACATGCATGCTTTGTATCTTCCAGCCAGCACATCATTTTCCTCTCTAGCTTAGTCAGTTTTGTGTTACCATAACAGAACACTGGTGACAGAAATTTATGAAGAACAAGGATGTATTTCTTACAGTTCTGGATGGTGGAGGGTTCTGGAAGCTGGAAAGCTCTGGAGGCTGAGGGGGTCCAAAGTTAAGGGGGATTCTTGCTGCCCTTAATTAACACAGCAACAGGTATCAAATGGCAAGAGAGTGTTGAACGTACTTTTACAATAAATTCTTACAAGGCGTGATTAGAAAAGAAGGTGAACGTATAATTTTTTAAACATACATTGTAGCAAAAGATACATTGCCATTAATCCTCCTTAAAATATTCTCCCTGGCTTTGCACACACTGTCCCATTGTTCCTGCCACTTTGTGAAGCGGATCCAGAAGTCCTCTTTCAAGTCCTTTGTTGTGCTGTCACAGCTGCCTCAATGTCCCGAATCAATTCAAAATGTTTCCCTTTCATGATGATTTTGACTTTGAGGAACAGCCAGAAGTCACACCATGTCAGATCTGGTGAATAAGGTCCATACGAACATGCTGTAATAGCTTACAGGCCTGCCTTTCACTGGGAAGGCAACTAGACAGCAGCTGAATAATTTTGATCAAAACTCATAAAGACATCTATGGAAGAAGACTTCCAGAGCTGCTTCAGAAAGTGGCACGAATGATGGGATAAGCATGTTCAAAGCGAAGGGGAATATTTTGAGGGGGTGCATGGCAATGTGCTTGTTAATGTAATTTTTAAAATTTAGACATCCACTGTATATTTTGATCACTCATTGCAAGTGACAACCTTATTCCATTCATGAGGGCAGAAGTCTCATGCTCTCTCACCTCTTAATGGTCCCACCTCTTAACTCGGTTTGGTAAGAAAATGTCCAGCTCACTGTCTTTGTAAGGTGCCTTCAAACCATAGTACTTTCTGTATTTCCTGGGCTCCGTTGTGGGTATCTCTGTTTATTCAGTGACACAAGATTAGGGCATGAAGGTGTCCTGCCTTTCTGGCCCCTACACCAAATACTTCTCAAGTCCTGATCCACTTCTTTTTTACCTTTAGGACACACCCATTATGCTCCATCGGAAGAGCGGCTTTATCAACTCAACAGCTAGGCATTTCTCTCAGTGATAAGCAAAGCTGCCCCCATGCTTTCGCTACACTCCAGTAAGGGCAAGCTTTCTAAAGTCAAGTCTTCAAGTGTATTTCTGATCACCTTCCAGACAAAACTATGCTCCTAATGTACGCTGTCTACCGTGCCAATTCTTTCTTATCTCCCAAAGAGATCACAGACACATGGGCATCTGCACTTTCCTGAGGTGTCGTGCTTCCTCCACTTCTGGGTCTCATCTGTGATCACTTCCTCTCCCTTCACAGCTTCTAGTCACTCTCTAAACACTTCTCAAGCCTCCTATCCTTTGAGAAGCCTTGCCCAACACCTGCCAGTCCCCTTTCCATGTCCCTTTTCAAGGCTGCTCTAAAGCTATTGTATTCCTGACACGCTGAACAGCACTGCACATGGCTTCCCTGCCCGTATCTCCAACCCACTTAGCAATGCATTCAACCTGTTTGTCTCTGATTTCTCAGCACCTAGCAGAATGCTTGGAATGAAAGAGTCACTCAATAAACAATTGTTGGATAAATCACTTCCACTCAATTCTCTTCCCTTTAACTCTTCATAAACACAGAGCTCCCCAAGCATCAGTGAGCAGTTCCAGGACTGTGTGGGTGGTGCGCCTAAGGAAAGCAAGTGATGTACTTAAGTACTTCATAGGGGTTGTTGTCTTAGGGGAAACAATATGTCCAAACATGAGAACTTGAGCCTGACTTTCAGAAGTTGGTACAAGATGGGTAAATTCTCATCCTCTGTTCCCCTGGCTATGTTTGCATTATGGTCTGCCCAATCTACAGTCAGTGTGGTTAACCTGAAGTACAAAATCACTGAGCTATGAAAAGACATTTCCCAGTGATGGTAAGTCTAGAAATGTAGCAATTTTTGGAAGATTGTCTCATTACAATCTGTTGGGTCTAGTCTAAAGAGCTGGAACAGAGGAGACATTTATGAGTTACTGGGCTACAGTACAGAAGCACCATGCCACATATTTCTGAATGCACAATAGCAATTCCTTCCTGAGGAATTTCTGGTAGGGACCAGAGAACAAAAGAATGCCCTAATGTAGAGCATTTAATGGACAAGCATTTCTACAAGTCAGCAAAGAACCTATATTTGAAATAATTTCTCAGCAGTGTTCTATTAGAAAAGATTTTGTATAGAGTCCTTTGTCTTGCTGTGTCATTCAAGTATTTCTATATACTTAGAAAGTTCCAGCAAGTTGGAGTTAGAAATTTTACATGTCCTAGGGGATGAGGGTGACTATAGAAGATATTCTAAACTTAGTCCTTTTCCAGGATCTAGTCTGACCTCTCTTGAATTACATTAATAAGCAAGGGCACTTGTAGTTACTTTATCCCACCTTATGCAGGTGAGGCTCACACATGGACAACCTGCTGTGGACCCCTTGGGGCACACTGACCAAGCAAGCAAGGCTGACAAACATCTGAGCTCGTAGAGATGATGGTGAGGGCAGAGGACATTGTTTACAACTTTGATATTAGCTGGTCCTGCTTGGCTCCCTAAGACCTGGGTAAAGTGGTATCCAATCCTGTTTCATTACTTGGGAGATGTCCCAAGCCAAGTGTGCTGCCTGCGGATTCCTGCCTTACACACTCCTCACCTGTCTGCCTGACTTTTGTTCATACCGCAAAGTGATGCGCTATCACACATTTCCACAAGAAATACAAAGGACAGAAAGAAGAGCTCTGTTTTGTTCTTCAATTTACATTTGCTTCCCCTACTGTGTACAGTTCAATGTTGTTTGTGCTGTGCATTCGGATATCTGCGACCACTGCTACAGCCAGTTTTAGAACATTTTCATCATTTGAAAATAATTCTGAACACTGTTGGCCAAATTACCATCACCCTCCCCTACTCCCAGGTCCTACCTCACTCTACCCATTTAGCTCCCAGCCACCTCTAACCTACTATTTCTATAGATTTCCTTATTGTGGACTTTCATATGAATTGGATCATTTAAGAAGGATGTTTGTGATTGGCTTCTTTCAGTTAGCCAGTTGACGGTCATCCACATGGTATCCTGAGTTAACACATTGTTCCCTTTCATGACTGAATAATATTCTGTTACATGCCTATACCACATTGTGTTTGCCCACTCACCAGTTAATGGACATCTGGGTTGTTTTCACTTTTTGGCTATTATGAATAATGTTACGAACATTTGTGTACAGGTATGTGTAAACCTATATTTTTATTTCTATCAGGGTATTTACTTACAATGGCATTACTGGGCTCTATTGTAGCTCTAAATTCAATCAGGTGAAGAATTGCAAGAATGTCTTCCAAAGTAGCTGCACTGTTTTACATTCCCATCAGCAGTGTGTGAAGTTTCTTGTTTCTGTGTATGCTCACTAACACTTGTTGTGATCTGACTGTTTTCTTCTGGGCATCCTAGTAAGTGTGAAGTAGCACTTCACTGTGGTTTGTATTTGCATCCCTGGTGACTAGTGATGTATTTTCTCATGCTTCTTGGCCATTTGCTTTGGTTTCAGAGGAAGAGTCTGCAGAAAAGACTAGAATGCAGAACATCCTACTGTCTTACCCTCTTCCTTCTTCTCCTCAACCTTTACCACCTAAGCTCCCCAAACACATACACAGAAGGCCAAACTCTTCTCCTTTACAATACAAAGGAGCTCCTTCTTCCACGATGAGATTTATACAGAAAGGTCAGAAGTTTAGAGACATGATTCTTTATGGGAACTGTTGTGGCTTAAGAAGGAGTGTTGTGACCTCTGATCATGTGTCTTTACCACCCTTGGCTGAATTCCAGGCTCAGGCTGGTGCCTTGAGTATCTCTTTGCATTTATATGTGTCAGTGGAAACAATGAACAGTAGTCCCTCCACACACTCTTGATGGCTGAAGGAAAAACCATTGGTCAACTGATCAGGTCAAGTCAGGTGGACTCAGGTGAGTGACTGCAGAGGGTTCAAGATGAACTCTCATTCATAGGACGAAGTAAGTTCCATCCAGGAAGACCCAAGAGAAAATTACTAGGAATGACAATAAAACCTCCAAGGTAAGTCCACATCCATTAAAAGAAAAGACATATCCTGAGAAGAAAAAGCTAGCAACATGAGTGGTTTTAACAAATGGGCAAATTGTCTAAAGACCAGTTTCTTCAAGTAGTCCATTGATTCACTCATTCATTTGTTCTCTGGACAGTTGTTGAGTCTGGGCTCACTGTGCAGCAGAGTGCTAAGTGCTAGGGATATAGCTTAATCAATGTATTTAAAATCCAGCCAGGACTGAGTGCCAGAGTGGCTAACAGAAAGCCCCCCCAAGGTGGCTGAAGAAAACCTCCAGTAACAAGGTGACTCTTGACAGGGAGGGAGATTTCTGCTACCTAGATCAAAGAAGGGAAATAAAAAGTTTACAGACAGTGGGCATAACATCCAAAGAATGTAGAAATTGAGTTTATATCTCCTCTGTCCTCAATTTCCTGGCATTCATACTCCTTCTCTACTAACTCATGGAACTTTGAAGTCCACATCCATTGGTTGGTATGAACATCAAGGTAACCCAGTTTGAGATCTAGTGATTTCCCAGGATTTACATCCATTTGGGATTTTTAGAGAGCATTGTTTCTGGAATCCAGAGTCTATCTGAGGTGCACCTTGACTGGAGACTGGCAGGTGCATCTTCAATTTGCTCAAGTCAATCCAACTGCAGAATGGGCCTCTTAGGGGTGACATCATGGTTCAGCGATGGTTTTGTGTCTGGGCTTGTTCCTGGGTACTGGCACAGAGCCCACTGACTTAGAGTTTTCTTCTGTCTACCAACCCTTACATACCAGGCTCTGCTGGTTCCTTAATATTTCCATGTATTCACCAACCACAGCTGATGGACTTAGAGACTATAAAACCTTCCTGTCCACCT
Organism: Dinomys branickii; assembly: GCA_004027595.1. Classification (NCBI taxonomy): domain Eukaryota; kingdom Metazoa; phylum Chordata; class Mammalia; order Rodentia; family Dinomyidae; genus Dinomys; species Dinomys branickii. The sequence goes on along the minus strand of PVLD010016065.1, from coordinate 34,658 downwards.
CTATCCTGGCCCTCAGTGTCTTGCAATCTCATACTTTTTAGACAATGGAGTGTCTATCACTTGGAAAATGACAATAGTTGAGGTGGAGATGGAAGTACACTCACAAACCAATGGGTCCCTTTCCCACTTCCATGCTTAAAACCCCTTCTTCTCCATTCCCAGTGAAGTGTTGAATAGCTTCAAGTTCTACTTGGTTGCTCTCATCTTCTGTCTTTGCAGTTAAGAATGTTGAGGTCCTCTTTTCTATCGGTTTTACTTCTTACTTATCACAATGTGCTTATTTCCTGTAACTTATTACACTGGATAACCTTGACTTACCTGGGCCAATTCTCTGCTATAACGTATACATAGGTAAAGTTCCTGGTCACTCTTCCATGAGATTCGGGGTGCTTCTAGTGACTTACTCTCTTATGTTTATTCAATACTCCAACTTGCACATCCATGCAGCTTGGTGCCTGGCATCATACTCATGTTCATTCTCACTCTTGCTGAAGTAAGAGACAGGACTGGCAGCCAGGGCAAGTCCTGCAGCTTTGGGACAACAGTGAATGAATCTTGAGTCTTCCAAAGTCCCACCTCCCTCAAACCAGTAGTTAGAAGACAGTTGGGATGCAGCCCACATATCAAGAGATGGGAGTTTATCGGGGTATTCTGGATGAGTGGACCAAGGTATATTCCTATAATGAAGTGCTGGGCAGCCATTAAAAGAGAATATTCCCATTAACTGATATGGAGTGATAATCAATATCAAACATCGGGTTAAATAACCCTAAGATACTGCAGGCTGATCAGGCCCACAATCTCCCAAGTGAGTGGATGGCAAAAGCTTAAATAAATGAGACAATGGAAATGATTTCAGGGCTCCAGGAGAGACTCACTGTCTTACAGCTTCAATATTCTCTGAGTTTAGCCAAAGACTTCCCTGGGCGGCCTGTATTTATTTGGTTTACAAACAAAGGAGGACACTCAAAAAAAGGCAGGAATCTGGGCAGGACTTTTTTAAGTAATACATTTAGGAGAACTGTGTTATCCCCAGGAAGGCCTTCATAGCAGAAGTGAGATGCCTGCACCTGCAGTCTCCTTGTAGTTAGGTGGGGTGGCCGACAAGGTGCCTACACTTTAGACAACTCACAAGTAAACATGGAAAGCCAACTGGTTAATATTAAATCCAACTCAGAACCACTTTATAGTGGTCTCCAATGATCCAAGATATACTGTCAGTAGAAAAAAAAAAAGCAAAAGACACAGTATATATAGTGTTGTTTGTATGAAAAGTAAAAATAATGTAACATCTGTTTATCTAAATATATATTTGCATATTTACTTAAAGAAACAACATAAAAGTAAGCCAGAAATCAATAAAAATGAGTAACTCTAATGGAGGATAGAATGGAATAGACTAAGAAAGAAGCAAGAATTCTCGTGGTATATTTTCGAAAATAGTTTTGAAATTGGGCATGGTGGTGTGACCAACAGTCCTACCTATGCAAGTGGCTGAGGCAGGAGATCACTTGGGCCCAAGAACATATGGCCAGCCTGAATAATACAGTAAGATTCCAGCTCAAAGTTTTTTGGCTTTTGAACTACCTCAGTGTTTTATACTCATAAAAAAGTTCAATTTAAAAAGATAAGAGAACTCCTGCCCCAAATTGTACACCCAAATAAATTAACTATATATCAAATTGATAACACAATTACATGACAAAAAAATTATTTGAAGAAATGGTTGAATATGGTACTTGAGCTGTATATCCTTGGTAGGATACTCTCTATGAGCAATATTATTACAAATATACTGGCACTTACTGGGTTTGTTATTAGTAGGTAATATTATGATCATCATTTTGAGGCTGCTCTGTGAATACTGTTGGATAGGACAGGAAAGTTTAAAATTGTCCCTCTGTTTCCATGCAGGACTGTGTTAGGAACCCTCAAGGATATCAAAATCTATGGGCTGTCATTCCCCTTGTATAAAAAGCTATTGTAGTGTATTGTTTAGAGAATAATGACAAGAAAATGTGCACATGTTTAGTTTAACTCAGATGCTTTTTTCTGTATTTTTGGCATGCAGTTGGTTCAGTCTTTGGGTTTACAGTTGATTCAATCTCTGTTCTCTTTGTATGTGCTCTTCTAGCTGGCTTTGGGGCTTGCTGGCTACAGCCTCACTGAGGACTGGGGTGTTCCTAGGGTGTACTAGTACTTGCTGCTATTGGGGAAATAATTAAAATAAACACTGCCATTCCAGGAAACCTGTTCAAAAACAAAGGAAGGTAGGCAGGGAGTGACGGGGGTGGGGAATCAATCAAACAATTGGTGTCTCAGATGTATTCAGTTGAAGAAGTTGTCCCTAGATATTTGTGTGCAGTGAAAGGAAGAATCATTTTATGTTTTGTTCTGCTTTTTGTCTTTTTTGAGATAGGGTCTTGCTATGCTGTTCAGGCTGGTCTTGAGCTCACTTTGTAGCCCAGGCTGGTCTGGAACTAGCAATGATCCTCCTGCCTCAGCTCCTTGAGTGCTGGGATTACAGGTGTGAGTCCCCACAACCAGCTCGAAGAATCATTTCAATCAAGACATTATTTAGTAATCAGGAAACTTTCCTGTTATGTAGTAAAAGGGAATTGAAGGCATTATTTCCAAATCAATCATATATAAATTTCACAAAATGTGAATACAATACATTTCAGTGAATTCTTTCCTGGTCTTCCATTTTGCTTTACGTCTGTTCCAGGAGACTTGGTGTTCTGAGTATACATGACAAGCACTAACATGAAATAGAATTTCATCGCAGTTAACCTGAGCTTGTTGGAAACCAGGCAAAGGCTGAATGTTCTTAGATGCAGCCCATGAGTCACAATGAATGATGGAACCAGGCTACACAATGCATTGTGATTTAGGCAGCACCGTTGGGGCCTGATGGTCACTAATAATTTCCAAATAACCAATAATTAATTGATGCATAACATGTATGTTACCAAAATTCCTATTTGCCCTTCCAGAGCATGACCACCATACTTTGTAACCAAGTTGCTGAAAAATAAAGAAGGAATTCCTGACACATGAAGGTAAGTCTGCTAAACCCCACTAAGTAACCTGGAAGAGAAGAAGTTTTATTATAAGCAATAGGTTGTAGTGTGTATCAAAGACAATCTGTTAAAGAGATTGCAAAAACCAAAAAATGTATCACCCTTTTCTATAGACACACAGATACAGTCTGTGGTGTACATGCTAACTGCCTTCATCTAAAGGAAAAACAGAACTTATTTTTACTTTCAGCAGGAAGCTCCAACTTGGTGCTAGACTCCTAGGGTAACTTCCACAGAGATCAGGAGACAGGGACCCATCCACCTTGATGTTTACATTCCAAAAAGAAGTCTCCGAGGTCTTCAAGAAAGACATTCTGGGAAGTGAAAGTAGCCAGGAAGGACTTAGACATTTGAATGATTTACATACTTCCTGAAGAAACAAGGATTCTAAAAAAAAAACACTGTTAAATTACATTGTGTGACATAAAACTGCCTCCCTATATACCTTGTCTCTGTGAAAAATGTCTCCCTACATAATGTCTGGATTACATTTTCATTGCTAAGGTAAAATACCCCTCAGCCAAAGTTAAAGGAATGAAGGTTGATTTTGGCCCACAGTTTGTAGATGTTTCAGTCCCTAGTGAACTGGCTCCAAGGCAGAGGGGCACTGCAGAGGAAAAGCAGTCCGTGGCAGGGCAGGCAGGAGGCAGCATGCAGCAAGCAGCAAGCTGCCTTCTTTCCATCCCTTTATGTTCCACCCACACCTACTGATGGCTGCCACCCACGCCCAGGCTGGGGCTTGCATTATCCACACCTAGAACCTAAACCGGTTTATTTATCCCATACCCTAAACCAGCATCACATATCCATGATCCAACCATCTCCCCAAAATCCTGCCTATGTCTGCATGTGTCTTTGAGGGGACATCCAAATACAAGCCATACATAACACATGCTGAGCTGTAACCTAACTTGATGTGTACATTGACTGTAACCTACTCTTACAACAAGTAGCTGAGTCTCAGCTGCTAACAGGCAGCCAATTATTTAAATCTGGTTCAATAAGGCAAAGCCCAACTTTAACCAGTCCAGCTATTTTTGTACCTCCCTTCTGCTTTCTGTATGCCACTTCCTTATTTTCTGACTATAAATATTATCCAGCCACCTGAAAGCCCTAGGGCCACTCTGAATCAGTTCTGGTTCTGGGGGTTTTCTTATTGGGAATGACTCCTTGCTCAATTCCATTTTATTTTGAACACTAAGCAAAGGAAGAGAGGATGATCTCTTTTCCTTTTGACACTAGAGAAAATCTTACTTCTTTTATTTTATATACCCTTAAATGAAAGCTTTCGAGATAGGCATTTATTCACCCATTACAGGTGCTAGCTTCAAAAGCACCAGGTCTTGGGACAAGTTTCTGCAGCTACCAGCAACAAAACTGGGTAGCATTCTACTATCCCTAGAACGAAGAGTATTTTTGGAACAAAGTGGGGAAGGAAAGCATAAGTAGTGTAGATTAGGAGGGCAGTCTATAATAGAAGCAATTGTTGCTTCTGGATTGTTTGAGGATAATCTGAAAAGATTACCTATAAGCAGGGCATAGCTGTCTGCATGGTTGGTTCTGATGGGATTTAATTCAAGGTTTCAACATATATCTGGGAATGTGAAACACACTTGGGTTAGTTTGTCCCATAGCTGTTAACTCATTAATTTTCCTTCCTGTTTTCTTCCTTCCATCCTTTGGCTTTTGCAGTTAAGTTTAGGACATCTCAGAACTTTCTTTTATTATCATTTATGTTGCCTGGGAAATAAAGGTGTAGTGCGAGGGCCCAGTGAGGGAGGTACTGTGGAGAGTGATTCCCCAGCCCAGCGCTAAATGATTCCTGTGGTCCTGGTGCACTGGCCTTCTTTTCCGGCACACTGACTCCTTTTCCTGAGCATCTGCCATCCTAGACCCCTTTTTCATGAGCTTTCTATAATGTAGAGGAAAAAAATAATCTTCTTCTCTACCTATCTTAGGCTTTTCAACTAGGGTTGTGTAAATTAGACCGGACAAAGACAGATGCATGAGAGAAAACAAACAAGTATATTACCCATGTACACATGAGAACAGAGATTGGTAACCCAACACTGTGCCTAGAACGTGCGCTTGAATACTACCATCTTAGCTAAAACAAAGGAAAGGGGGCTTGGGGCTTGTAGGTAGGAGAAGTACTTATAGGAAGGTGACCAAGAAAAGTATAGTAAACAAGAATTTTCAATAAGATTTGTTATGCAGATTCAAGTGTGTGCCTTCTCCATTGGTAAGTAAATACTTCTTCCTGGGAGAAAAAAATAGTTCTACGATTCTTTCAAAAAGAAATCTTTATTCCCTTTGTTGAGAGCTTTTCCTGCATATACTTATTCTCAGTGGTCTTTAGGGCAAAATAATCCACATGCCAAAGAGGCATATTTTGGCATGGCATATTTCCTTTATAGACAATGGCCCAGACCCAGAGACCACGGTTCCTTACCTCGTCCCTACCATATTTCCCCCTCTGAAACCTATTATGTGCTGCAATGAAACCCAACCTTGGAAACGCACAAGCTTGTGTTTTTGACTCTTAAATACTCATTCCCAACTGTGGGGAATGGAAAGGAAAAAAAATTCAAGCTTCAAGGCAAGTTCCTACATATCTCCTTAGATCTAAGGTTAGAAAACAACTGGCTTTCTGATAGAGGCACAGGAATATACAAATAGTTCAAGAAGGCGTCATCAGGTCCTGGGAAATGAAATAAAAACCCCAGATAGCTGGGACTCAGCCCAGACTAATTAAACTGTAACTACCAGGCAGTTTTTAATGTTCTCCCAGGTTCTGAAATGTAGCCAAAGTCAAGAACCACCTTTAGGAGGCAGCATGCGGAGGGATATTTTATATCTTACCAAGGATTCTGGGCTAGAGCCTTTGAGCAAAGAAAAGCCTCGGCAACTTTGTAGGGAAGAGGAGTAGGGAGACTGTGAACTTTGAAAGATTCTCCAACAGTCATGTAGAAGGTGGATAAGAGGAACAAAGAGGCGAGACCAGTTAGGAGATGGTCAGGTGTATTGGTCAGTTTTCTGTCACTTTAACAAATACCTGAGATAATCAACATATAAGCTGAAAGCATTTTTTTTGGCCTGCGATTTTGGAGGTTGCAGCCCGTGGTTACTTGACTTGCTTTTGGGTCTGTGGAGAGGCAGCACAATGTGGTAGGAGCATATGGACAGAAAAAGTCTGTTGACCTCACAGCTAGGAAGTGAAATACAGTGAGGAGAGGGGTTTCACTATTCCCTTTGAAGATATATCCCCAGTAGCCTGAAGGCCTCACTGTGTCCCACCTCTTAAATCTACAGCCTTGGAATATTCCCATGGACTATGGTCCTACCTTTAACACTTGTGCCGTTGGAGGAAACTTTTCCAAATCACAGCATTCTGTCCCTAACCCAACAAGGTTCCTGTCCATTGTACAGTGCAAAATACATTTAATTTATCCCCAAAATCTTAACTGTTCCAGCCCCAAGCCCATAGTCTCCTTGGAGATTCAAGGCAAACTCATCTGTAAGCCCCTGTGAAAATCAAAAAGGAAGTTATATACATCCGAACTACAATGGTAGGCTAGGCAGAGGGTAAATATTCCTATAAATGAGGGGTCAGACCAAAATAAAACTTTTACCTGCCAGTAAAATATGAAATCCTAAATTTCCATGTGCAGCATGCTGGGCATATTGTGATGGGACAAGGGCTCCAACAGCTCCAGCCCTACTGTTTTGTTGGTTTCTGCCCATGTGGTAACTCTCTTGGGCTAGCTCTGCTTGGTGCCTGCAGCTTCTCTCGGTGGGTGTTGTTCACTGGTAGGCCCCCTAACTTTCTTGAGTCTCCACTGAAGCTTTGGCTTCACACTCACAGATATATCCATTGCCATCAGGAGCTGTGTGCATGGCTTCCCAGGCTTTCCTCTGAAATCTCAGTAGAAGCCTGCATGACTCCTTAATTTTTGCATTATACAGCCTGAAAACCCAGCATCATATGGATGATACCTAGGCCTATTGCCAGGACAACTTGTACTCAGATCTACTCAAACCACAGCTATAGAGACCTCAGAGACTCTTGCAGACTTAAGAAGTCCTGGGAGAATAGGATGCCCTGGGGCTCTTTTCTCAAAACACTGTGCCTTGGAAAGTATGAAATAAATTTGCATTTCTACATCTCTGACCTTGTTATGGCTATGGCCTTGCCAATCTCCGAGATGCCCCCTAGTTGTTCCAGTGCAAAACACTTAGCTTCTTTTTAATGATGCTAATCTCTTTAGCAACTATAGCCTTATTGACTGCACCTTTACAAGTACTGCTTTTCTGAACAGACTATAATTCTTCTGGGAGGATACCACAAAGAGGAATAATTGGGTTAAAGGAAACCTCTAGTTTTAGTTTTCTGAGGAATCTCCACACTGATTTCCACAGTGGTTGCATCAGGTTACACACCCACCAACAGTGGAGAAGGGTTCATTTTTCCTATAGCCCTGTCAGCATCTTTTATTGGTTAATTTGTTGATAATAGCTGTTTTTTTCTGGGGTGAGATGACATCTCAGCATTATTTTACTTTGCTTCTCTCAAATGACCAATGGTGGTGAATAGTTTTTCACATATTTACTTACCATTTCTACTTCTTCACCTGAGAAGTGTATATTCATTTCAGATGCCCATTTTTTAATTTAATTTTTAAATTTGGGAAATCTGATCTTTTGAGTTCTCTATATATTCTAGATATTTCTCCTTTTTCTGAGGAACAGTTGGCAAAATTTTTTTCCCACATTGTGGGTTGTCTCTTTATTCTGTTGGTGATTTCTCTTGCTGTGCAAAAGCTTTTTAATGAGATGAAATCCCAGTTGTTGATTCTTTGTGATATTTCCTGTGCAATTGGGGTTTTGTTCAAAAAGTCTTTGCCCACACCAATGTCTTCAAGAGTTCTACCTATTCTATCTTCCAGATTATTTAGTGTTTCTGTTTTATTATTTAGATCTGTGATCCATTTCATTTTTAGTTTAATGCATGGTGAAAGATATAGGTCTAATTTTAATCATCAGTATGTGCAAAGCCATTTTTCCAGCTCCATCAAGGAGGCTATCTGTCTTCCAGTGAAGGCGATTGGCATCTTTATCAAAGATAAGATGGCTGAGTGTGTCTAGAGTTGTTTCTACACCACTAATCTGTTCCACTGATCTTCAGGTCTATGTTTTCTCCAGTACCATGTTGTTTTTATCACAATAGCTTTTTAGTATAATTTAAAGTCAGGGATTGTGATGCCACCTGCCTTGCATTTGTTACTCAGAATTGCTTTTGCTATTCTAGTTCTTTTCTGATTCCAAATTAATTTTAGAATTTTTTTCTCTAATTGTGTGAGATAGGCCATTGTGTTTTGACTGGAATGGTACTAGATCTGTTATAACAGTTTGGGAAGTATGGCCATTTTCACTATATTGTTTCTTCCCTACCCAAGAACAAAGGATATTTTTCCATTTTCTGATATCTTCTTTGATCTCCTTTTCAGAGCACTATAGTTTTCAATGTAAAGATCTTTTACTTCCTTTGTTAGATTGATTCCTATTAATTTATTTTTTGGGTGCTATTTTGAAAGTTGTTTCCCTAATTTCTGTCTCAGTGAGTTATTTGTGTACAGAAATGATGTTTATTTTTAAGTGCTGAATTTGTATCCAGCTATGCTACTGAAATTGCTTATTAAATAGAGAAATCTTTTGGTAGAATTTTTAGGGCCTCCTATGTAGAGTGTCATGTCCTTGCAAATAATGATAATTTAACTTCTACCTTTCCTATCCTTGTTCCTTCTATTTTTTTCTCTTGTCTAATTGCTCTGGCTAATGTTTCCAGAATTGTATTGAGTAAGAGTGGTGATTGTGGACATCTTTGTTTTGTTCCTGATTTTAGAGTGAAATATTTTCCCATTTAGTATAATGTTGGCTGTTGGTTTGTCATAGATGGTTTTTATCAGATTGAAATAAAGACCATATAATCTGTGTTTTTTTTTAAATCATGAGTTAGTGTTGGACTTTGTCAAAAACTTTTCTGCCTCTACTGAGATGATCGTCTGGTTTTCATTCTTGGCTCTTATATGGTGTATTACATTTATTGATTTGCATATATTGAACCATCTTTGCATCCTTAATATGAATCCTACTTGGTCATGGTGTATAATCTTCTTGATGATTTGCTGTATTCTGTTTGCCAATACATTAATGAACATGTTATCTATGGTCTTTGGGGAGATTGGGCTATAGTTCTCTTTTTTTATTGGATCCTTCTCTGGTTTTGGTATCAAGGTAATGCTTTCTAACAGGAATGAATTTGGAAGTATTGCTTCCCATTCAATTTCATTGAAGTTTGAGAAATAGTGGTATTAGGTCTTCTTTAAATTTCTTACAGAATTCAGCAATGAATCCATCACAGCCTGGGCTTTTCTTTGTTGGTAGGATTTTAATTACATCTTCAATGTCATTGACTGGCATTGGTTTATTTAGAATATTTATGTCTTTTTTTATTCAGCTTTGGTAATTCATATTAATTCACATGTGTCTAGGAATCTGTCCATTTCTTGTTTTCCATCTTATTACAATACACGTTTTTCAAGTAGTTATTGATGATCTGGATTTCTGTGGGATCGTTTCATTCCTAATTGCATGGATTTGAGTCATGCCCCCAAAAGTATGGTGAGCTGCAAGTCTGGGGTTGCATCTTGCTTAAATGTTTTCTCATTTTCTATTTTTTTCTTAGTTTAATTCTTGGATTGACTCTTGTAAATTTCTTATGGCAGATAACTTTATTGCCAGTATAGAGAACACTTAGGAAATAACTACTTTTCAGAGATGTTTTCCAGGCATAATTGGCTTTTGGATTTTGAGTCTGTTGCAAGATCCTACCTCTTTAATTTATTTGGGATGAGAATTTGTTGCCTATTTGGTTTAGACCCTGGTTCTTTGGCATTGGCTTATAGTATTTTTTATGACCCTTAGGTAGTCTCAGTCTTGACATACCAGAAAGAACAACTGATCAGAACAATTATGTCACCTTGACTAGAGTATTATGATCAGCAATAACACTAGCATCAAAAATGGCCCAGAAAATGACAAACTGTCATAACTATCAATTTTACATCTTTAACTGTATGAACTATATTTGTGGTAATATTACAGAATCTGAAACAAACCAGAAAACTACATACAGTAACTATACCCGTGGTATGGTGATTTTACCTTTAGGGGAGAGAAGTTAAAAGGATTTAGGGGGAAAATAGAGAAATGTAATAAGGGGAAGAGATTAGAAGCAAGGCCAGAGGACAAAGGAAGATTATGCAAACTTTGAGAAGCTGGTGAAGAAAAGAGACAGAGAAGGGAGAAATAAAAACAAGAACATAGCATCAACAAAACTAGGAACATTGTTCACATTCATACAAAAACAAGAACAAACAATCAAGAAAGATGAAAACAAATCAAAATCAAAACCAAGAAAATAAAAGAAAAAGAACAGAAAAAAAAAATGTCCACTCCAGGGTGTCTCTGCTGTCAATGTTAGCACTGGCAGATAGGGCCCATATCCATGTTGATTAATCCCAGCAAGCCAACTGTAGATTTATGGTGGGGTAGTGCATGAGCCCAGCATGTGTGCACCTTTAGTTTCACTGGCTGTGAAGCTGGAACCTGCTTTCTTTAGCCTGCAACACTTCTGTGTTGTGTGTGCCTCCTGCTGGCTTAAACTCAGCTCCTTGACCTCCTATTGACTTGAACTTGGTTCCACCTCACCCGGACACCAGGAGCTGCTAGATAGAGCCAGCCCACAGTTGCTCTGAGTTCCAAGCTCAGCTGGCCTCTCTCAAAGATGGCTACCATCCAATTGCCTTTTTCTGGAGAGTATCTGAACTAGAATTAGTCAGTAGCCACTGTAGTCTACTGCATCTACTGCTATGTCCCACTTGTGTATTTTTCTGTGGAGGCCTCTGCGGTCACCAGTAGTCAACGTGAATCTGCAAATTTGAGCTACCAGTAAGGAGAAAGTGCCACTTGCCACCTCCTTCTTCTGCACTGAGATCTCTCTCTTTGTTCTCCTCTTAGGCTTCGATTTTGACTTCAGATCGTTCCTGGGTCCCTGGAACCCACTTCCTTCTTTGCTTCCTTGTGTTTCCGTATTCCAGCATCTGGACACTAAATCTCAGAAAGGCTATTTTTCTGCTGTTTGCCACTCCACCATCTTCCCAGGAATCCTTGAACAGACTTCCTGCATCCTTCTTGTCCCTGATCCTTATTGTTAACCTAGCTGAAAGCAGCCAGCAATACCCAAAGTGAGTGAGGAGAACCTAGGGTCTCATAGTCCCCTTCAAGAGCATAAGCCCAGTGATCTCAAGACCTCCCGCTAGTCCCTTATCTCTTAAATTTTCCACACCTTCCTAATAGTGCTACAGGCTGGGACCTAGCCTTAATACATGGACCGTTGGGGACACTTATTCAGCAATAGCATTGGGTTAATCCAGGTGAGAGCAGGCTGGGCTTGGGGTAAGGTGGGAGTAAGAGGAATTGGAAGGAGGGAATCAGTCTGAGAAGGATTAAGAGATTGACCTCAGTATTGCTTAAGAGTGCTTGTTTCCACTTTTCTTTGCTTGTTGCTTTCTGTTATCTTTAAGGAAGTTCCCAGAGAGTCAGGAGTGAGACAAGTGTCCCCTCATGAAAGGGCAGATGCATCTCCTTACATCACTCATTAAAGATATCTACAAATATAAAATAAATCTAATAGAGCTATGTTAGGACAGAGACAGTCTACAGAACTTTTCCACTGTGCAAATTTCATAGCATGGTTACCTTACTCATGGTTACCTTACCTTCTTTACCTTTACAAGGTAAAGGAAACCCAAATTTATAACAATAAAATGTATCATCAGATAGTTTGTGGTTGTGATTCACATTCCTGTGCCCGATGAAAAGTCCCTGGGATGAAACACTGGAGATTAAACTCAAAGGATATTTTCTTCACCCATTGTTCACCGTCTTCAAGGGAAAATGACCCATTCCCCAAAATACTTGATAATAAAATTCCATTAGAAATATAAGATACAGCATTTAGTATTGGGCTTTGGAGTGGTAAGTGCTGAGTCTCGGTTTCCAGTTCATTGCTATCTCAGATGTCGCTGTGTAACCTACTGTGAAATCCAGTGTTGGGCTGGAAATTGCTTCTTCCAGGCAAGGGGGTATTTGCTGTTGGGTCCTTGACTAGGATGTGATGTGCCCCCCAGAGGGACTACAAGTTTTTTCTCTTCTTAACTCCCTCTATTAATTCCTGTTTGTGCTATTGCCTGATGCAATAGTAGTTATATTTCTTGCACTTGAGAATTCAGCAAGAAAAACGTTTGCATCTCTTCATTTGGAAAACCTTCCACTGCTTTGGCATTATCTTATCAGACATTTCAGCAAGATTTGCACAGTTAGCTACCTCCTCCTGTTTCTGAGACTATTTTCTTGATTTCTAGGATGACATTCTCTCCTAATTTTCCTCCTCTTCTTGAGCTAGTCTTTTTGAGTTTCCTTTCTGCCTTATTCTCATGAAAGTCTCAGCATACAAATGGGAAATGGCCAGAACACACATAAAATAGAACTCTGACTCAACTTGTAACAGCCTATCCAGGTAAAGCTAAGGGGTCCCATTCAATCCCATGCCGTTAAGTACTATCGGCATACTGTGATGTCCAAGTGTGTATTTGCAGACTGATTCCTCTTTTAGCCCTGACACAACAGACAACTACCCACCTCCTGACTTGGACTTTAAAAAGGCATCTCAAACATCACACATTCAAATGGCAAACAACAACACCCTCCTTTTCCCGCCTTTCTTTCTCTCTTCTTCCTCCCTGCCTCCCTTCCTTCCTTCTCCTTGTTCTCCTGCTTCCTCCTTTTCTTTTTTTCCTCCCTACTTCCTCCTCCTTCTTTCTCTTCTGCTCTTTCTTTCTCTGTCTCTCTGTCTCTGTCTCTCTCTGTGTCTCTTTCTGTGTGTGTCTTTCTCTGTGTCTCTTTGCGTCTGTGTCTGTGCGTCTGCCTGTCTATCCATTTGTCTGTCTGTCCCTCTCTCTCCTGGGAATTGAACCCAGGTCTTTGCACTGAGCTACACCCCCAACACCCACCCAACTTTTTGACATACAGTGTTAGTTGCTAAATTTCCTAGGTTGGGCTTGAGCTTGCAGTTCTCCTGCCTCACCCTCCCATAGTGATGGAGTTATAGGCATGCATTACCATGCCCGGCTCTATGACAAACGTCTTGATCATCCCTGAGCCTTCCTCAGCCAGCCCTGTCTCTCCACTCTTCTCTTGGCCTCCAACAGTGATGCCACTTCCACTCCACTGGTCACTTCCAGCTATCCTGTTTACTTTCTCATCTCTTGGACTCTGCCATGTTGTTCTGACCCATTTGGCAAATTCTGATAGCCCTGCCTCAAAATCCACCTCAGATCTGTTTGTCCTCCCTCCCATGTGTGTGTGTGTGTGTGTGTGTGTGTGTGTGTGTGTGTCTGCCTTGAAATCAGTCAAGTTTAAGCCCCATCATATCTCAAAAGACCATTCTCAGTCCATGTCACTGAAAGAAATGTAAATTTAAGCAGTTGCATTGGTTTCTCAGTGACCTCCAATATCTGACTGCTCCCCACGGGACCTCTGCAGAATCTTGTCAGTAAATGTAATTCTTCTTCCAGGAAACCTGTGGATTAATTTCATAAAAGGTATTAGAATAACAAGGGGCGGGTGAAATACTGAGTCATTAGTCTTTGATTGAGATCTACTCTTGATGAAAACATTTCTATACTGCAAAGCATCTATGGGTCCATTCATCCACAGCAATGGAGGACAAGAACTGACTGCAAGATACTTACTAATTCTCCTAGGTTGCTATTGTTCTAGACAATATTGTTCTGAGTTCTTATAGAGAACATGCTCTCTGTCTATATGTGTAGGTACATATGCACATATGTGTATATGTATTTCAAACCTCAAAACAAGCATACAGAACAAAGTCATGATTACTTACATCATGGAATCCAACTGTTTGCAAGTTAACATTTTGCAACAGGATCTTCATAATTTTTATGTAAAACATTATAGATAGAAGTGAGACACACCTTCTAAATTCTGCTATTTCCCTTTTTCTCTGCGCAGAAGTAATTGGTGTCATGAATTTGGCATTTGTAATCTGGAGGATTTGTTCATTTTGGTACTGGAGATAAAGGCCAGGGCCTTCACACTGGGCTATATCCTCAGGTTTTTTTTTTTTAATTTGTTTTATTTGCAAGACAGAATCTTGCTAAGATGCTAAGGCCAAGCTGGATTCAAACTTGCAATCCTCCTGCCTCAGCCACCCAGAGTACATTTTGTGCATAATTAAAATGTAGTTCACTTTACAGAGGGTAAATATTTTCAACTGACATATTTTGGATATTACTTTACCACCTTTTAAAATTTAACATCGCTCTTGAGGTGTACCTACATTGATATGCACAGTTCTGATTCATTATTTTCTTTCCATTATTCAAATGTGTTATACAGAAAAGTACACAAATTGTGTGAGTTCAATCAATTTTCATAAAGTCAGTGTACATGTGTAGCCACAAAATGGATCAAAAGAGAAGATGCTAACTGCACCTCAGAAGCCTAATCTATGGCACCATCCATTTACCACCTGCTGTGCTGCCCCAAAGGAACCACTTTCTGAACCTCTCAGCCATAGCTGCCCATTTAAATGATACACAAAAGGAAGCACAGAGCACGTAGACTGTATCAGCTTCTTTTGCTCTACCTTATATTTAAGAGATTCACTTTTGTGTTTCTCTGTAGCGTTCAGATAGTTTATTTATTTTAAGTGTTTTTCTTTTCTAAGAGACTTTACTTTTTACAACAGTTTTATATTTTCAGAAAAATATAGACGATAGTAAGGGATTTCCCACACATCTCACTATATTACTTCGGTCCCCTTGTATTAGTCACTGGGACACAGTATCTGACACCCAGCACTGAAAGGAGGAGAGTTTCAATTTGGCTCATGTTGTGAGGAGGTCCAGTCCATGCTCAGCTGCCTCCAGTGCAGGAACATCATGGTGGAAGGACGTGATGGAACGAAGATGTTCTGTTCTGGGGCCCAGGAAGCACAGCAGGGGCACAGAGTCAAAGAGGAAGGGGTTAGGGAACAGATATGGACCCCAAGGCCATGCTTCTGTGACCCCTCTACAAGTGTGTCCTATGGAGCCCTGGGGAAGGTCTTGAAGCCAATTAAATTGACATTCCACCCTAAGTGCCATACCCCATAGTCAATCCTTCACATTGTTACATTGGTTGCAGTGAAACCAGTGCTGACACATTTTTAACAAAAGCTTGCACTTTTTTCTATTTCTGAAGTCTTCATCTAATGTCCGTCTGTTCTATTCCAGGGCCCCACATTGTATTTAATTTCAGGGCTGTGGTTTCTTCAGGCTCCTCTTGTCTGCGGCGGTTTCTCAAGCTTTCCTTTCTTGGATGCCCTTGAGAATTTTGAGGAAGGCTGGTCAGATATTTTGTAGGCTGCCCCCTATTGGCACTTGTCTGATGATTTTCTCATGATAAGGTAGGAGTACAGGTTATTAAGAGGGAACCCACAGTGGTGAAGTTCTATTTTCATCACATTCTATCAAGCACACATACTGTCAGCATGATTTATGAGTGTTGATGGTGGCCATGGTCACCTGCCTGAGGCAGTGCTTATCAGATTTCTCCACCATAAAGTCACTTTTTCTACCTTTCCTTATTGCACACTTTGGAAGGAAGCCATTATGCATGGCCTACAGCTAAGGACTGGGGAGTTTTTATGTATTTATGTATTATGGAAACATAAATTATTTGAAATTCTTCTGCACGGTAGTTTGTCTCTTCTCCCTCATTAATTATTCAATCATTTCTATCAATTAGATTTATGGCTATTTACTCTATACTTTGAATTATGATCCAAATGACTTTACTTTGTTGTTCAAATTGTTCCAGCTTTGGCCCTGAGCACCTTTTCTGTTGGTTCCTGTGCTTCTTTGACACATTCTTATCGACATTTTGCTATGTTTTGAAAAATTCTGTAGCTTCCAGCACTGTCAGATATTCTAGGCTTATCTTGCATATTACCTGCTCCAGTTCTAGGATCAGCCATTTCTACACGGAGTCCTGGTTTCTTTTACTGAAAAACAGTATTAGAAACCAAAATCTGGGTGGTATGAATGCTTGTTACTGGGGTGTCTTTTTTTTCTTAGTGGGGGTGATGCTGGGGATGGAACCCAGGCCCTTGCACCTGCTAGGCAAGCCGTCTACCATGGAGCTACCTACACTTCTGTAGATAATATCCACATCTGTATCAAGTTAAACATAAGTTCGTGTTGATATCTCCAGTTTAAACTCATTGCTACCAGACGCATCCTGGCCTTATCCTCCTCCTTACCTATAAATTTCCGCACTAGTATTTCCCACCACCTGCTGTCCATTTACACAGCAGCCTCCATCCATTCTACATATAAAGCAGCATCCTGGTTATTACCCAGAATCCCTATGTGGAGCCACTTCATCCGCTGACATGTGGCTCCTTTTTGCTTTTAGTCTTGTCAACCTCACTCGCTTCCAAAGAAAGCTGGAAGCTTCTCTTCTCCCGTGTTGTAAAACGGTTAGTCTCTTATCACAGATCTGAACCTCTTAAATTCATTTTAAAAGTTGAATTCATTAAAGTTCACCCTTTGTCATATAGTTCTGGGGAGTAGACAGGATTATGCATCCAACGTTACAGCAATTCTGCTGCCCTTAAACTCCCTTGTGCTTCCCATAGTCACCCTCCCACCCTTTCCCTTAAGCATGACATCCACTAACCACTTTACACTCTCTATCGCTTTACATTTTCCAGGCTGCCATATAATTGGAATCATGCAATGTCGACCCTCTCTCTTACTGGATTCTTTCACTTAGCAACACTTATCTGAGACTCTGGCATAACTTTGATAGCTTTGTACACATATTTAGTGCCATTGAATAAAATTCCATTGTATAGCTATACCAAAGTTTGTTTACTCATTCAGCTATTGAAGGGTATCTGAGTTTCTTTTAGCTTCTACAGTTATGAATGAATCTGCTCTAAACATTCACATGCAGAGTTTTGTGTGAAGTTTATCAATTCAATTGGATCAATCTCTATATAGGATCAGAATTAATGGATTCTATAGTAAGGTTATATTTAATGTTCTAAGAGGCAGTCAAACTGTCTTCCAAAGTGGCTGCACAATTTTGGGCTCCTACAAGCAATTAATGAGAATTTCTGTTCTCTATGTCTTTCTCAGCTTTGAACAAAATACATTCTAGTCAATATGTAGTGGTATCACGCATTGTTTTAATTTGGGATTCCCTGATGATAAATTATAACGGACATCTTTGTACATGCTTATTTCCCATCTATATATTAATTTGATGATATGTCTGTTCAGATCACTACCCAAATTTTAAATTGTGATATTTGTTCTCTTATTATTGTTTAAAGAGTTTGTTTTTGGACATGAATCCTGTGTCAGATATATGTTTTACAACTGTTTTTCTCCTGGTCTGTGCCTGGTCATTTGATTCTCCTAACAGTATTTTTCATAGAATAGAAGGTTTTAATTGTAATAAAATATAATTATATTTTTATGCATCATGCCTTTTGGTATTATATTAAAAGTCATCAAATCCAAGGTTACATAGATTTTTTTCCCTTTTTAATTCTAGGAATCTTATAATATTGGTGTTATATTTAGAACTATGATCTATTTAATTTTCATGAAAGGTGTAAAATTTGTGTCTAGATCCTTCCTTCCTTCCTTCCTTCTTTTCTTTCTTTTCCTTCTTTTAATATGGCTATTCAGGGCTGGAGGTACAGCTCAGTGGGCTAAGTGCTTGCCGCTGAGCACTAGGGCCCTGAGTTCGATCCCCGGTCCCGGAAAAAAGAAAATAATAATAATATGGCTATTCAGTTGTTTCAGAACCATTTGTTGAGAAGAACATCCTAGCACCACTGAACTCTCCTTGCTCCTTTATCAAAGACTATATTTGTTTAGGTCCATTTCAGACCTCTCTGTTCTGTTCCACGGATTTTAAATTTTTTTCACTAATGCTGTACTGTCTTTTTTCTTAAACTTTGTATTAAATTTTGAAGTCATTAGTGTCAGTCCTCTAACTTCCTCAATATTGTCAGCTATTTGTGCCTTTTATCTTTCCATGCACAAAGTACAATCGGTTTGCTGGTATGCAGAAAATAACTTACTTGGATTTGGGAGGGTTGTGTCGACTGTGTTGATCAAGTCAAAAATGTTGTCGTTTAAACAATACTGAGTCTTCCAATCCATGAACATGGAATGTCTCTCCATTTAGTTTTTCTTGATTTCTTTCATCTGTTTTATAGATTTCTATGTACATATACTATACACTATTTTTTAGATTTATACCTCTAGAATTGCTATTGTAAATAGTATTGTGTTTAAAGTTTTCACTTCGGTATGATATTGAATAGAAATTCATTGGCGGGGGAATTCTGGTCTGTTTTTTATCTTGAGGAAAAATATAGTCTCCCACCACCTGTGATGATATTAATTGTGGGATTTTTGTAGATGCAGTTTATTCAGTTACACTCTTAGTTTGGTGAGAGTTTTTTTAAATCATGAGTGGGTTTGAGTTTTATCGTAGGCTTTTTCTTCAACAGATGTTATGATCACACTTTTTTTTCTTTAACCAGTTAATGTGTCCTCTCTTATGTTATGATTTTCTTTGTCTTTTACTTTCAGCATTTTAATATGACGTACTTAGCTAAATTTCTTTAAATTAAGTGTGCCTGAGATTTTAAAACTTCTTTAGCTGAAGGTTTGATTTTTTTTTAAATCAGTGTTGGAAAATTCTCAATCTCTTCAAATATTGTTTTTTCCTCTGTTCAGTTTCTTCTCTACCTCTGAAACTCTCACTATATTTCTGTTCATCTTTCCCTATACCTCTCACACTCTTTTTTGTATTTTCCACCTAATTTTCTCTTGCACTTCGCTAGAAATTTTTAACTGACATAAATTACCTTCCCATTCATTAGTCCTTTGTTCTTTTGTGTCTAACATGATAGTAAGTCCATCTACTGAACTGATATTTTTATAGATCCCCATTTTATGCTGAAATTCTATTTATAAGTTAACTTTGGATAGTTTTATTTTGGGCGGGTGTGGAACTCGAGTTGAACCAAGGACATCACAGATGTTAGACAAGTGTCCTGTCACTGAGTCACATTCCTAGCCCCCATATCATGCTTGTTGAGTGGCTTTTCATGGAGTTGATCATCTCATTTCCTTTGCTTTCACTTTTGTTGGTTTTTGCTCTTATTTTAAAATTTCATTTAGTCTACTTTTTTTGGTAAGTTTCTTTTTTTTTTTGGTACCACGAATCAAACTCATGACCTCATGCTTGCCAGGCAGGCGCTGTGCCACTGAGCTATATCCCTGGCCCTAGTCTACTTTCTTTAGTTTATAGTTCTCTTGTCTTAGAACTGAATTTTTTATCATTTTTTTCTTTTCAAAAATTCATATAATGGTATAAATGTACATTTATGAACCACTTCAGCTGCATCTTAGTTTTCATCTATGTTATTTTCTGTATCATTTAATATCTTATACCGACAGTGTTTCTTCCTTCACTAATGAGTTAAGTAGACTTGACTTTGGTTTTTGGTTTTAAAATATATGAAGTTCCATTGACTATACTTTTACTGTTAATTCTTAATTTAATTATATATTTATCATAGAGTCTAGTCCAAAAGAACACTGATATTTAAAAGGTTTTTTGAGACTTCTTTTGTGATCTGCAACATAGACAATTTAAAAATGTTCCATGAGCATATATAGTCTTTACTGGTTACATATAGCATTATCTCTATATGTCTATTAATAAATCTTATTAAATCTATTACTCAAATATTCTATATGCTTGTGTTCAGGCTGGAGAAATCTAATAAGATTTATCAATTTTTGACAGAAGTGTATTAAACCTTTCTCTATAACCCAATTCCCCTTAATCTAGGTACCTCAGTTTCTTGTAAATCTGCCACTATAGCTTTCTATATTTCTGGTCTATGTAACTAAGTGTATATAAATTCATAATTTTAGTATCTTCTAGTAGATTGTGTATTTTTTAAATTGTGGTGACCTTGACATTCTATTAATCCCCTTTTTAGTTTTTCTTGTGTTAATAATCTTATTTTAAATTTCTATGATATGGGCTTTGCTTGGGATATTTTCCCCTTAATTCTCAACTCTTTGATTTGGTTTTATTTTTGATACGTATCGTTAAAGCAGCGTGTAGGTAGATTTCATTATTTAATGTGATAATTATAGTATTTTACTGTGTGTTTTCTATTTTCAAACATGATTGTTGGTATATTTGTATATATTTCTAATGTCTTATTTATGTCTGTTGTTTACTAACACTTTTTCTTAAAGTATATTCCCTCTTGTTATCCATGGGTATACTAAAGCATTCTTTATTCATCTTTATTTAAATACAGGAACATAATTTGCTGCTTTCTAATTTATAGATTCTTTTTCTATTCTTTTCATAGTTACTTATAAATTTTGGCATACTTGAATTATGACTTTAATAACTTTCCTAATATCTTCAGCACATTACCTACTTCCTTATCATCACTAAAAAAACTGTCAAGGGAAAAAGTATAGAGAAAAACTGCTGCTATCTTAATTGACTGAGATCGATCTCCAAATCATTTCGCTAAGTTGAAAGAGCTGAACTGTATGATGTGAGCTATCTGAGTCCAAGCCCATGTGGTTTGGTGAGTGCTAGCTTCATAAAATGAAATGAGGATTATCAGCTGCTCTCTGTGTTAGATTTTTGTTATATGTTTTACAACTTCAGTTTTTAGGTTCATTTTGAGTAAGTGTTTATTTCTTGTTCATTTCTTTCTTTTCCTATTTCTGCCCAGCCGACTCTAACCCACCCTCTTTGGCTCTTCTCTGACCCTCATTTTATTATGATGCCTTCCACTTGACTCTGACCTAAATTTTATAACAGCATTTTGGTGTTTCTGCCCTATCAGGACCCTGGGCATATTATCCTATTAAGAAGCCAATATTTTTTCACGAGGCTTAGGTTTGAGCTGGACTTGGATCTCTAGGTCCACCTTCTTAGACCTTCATTCTTCCAAAGCCTTAGTCTCCAGGCAGCGGCAAGGCATTCTTTCGGCCCTCCCACCTCCCAGTTTCTGACTTTAAGCAACACACCTGTTTCCTGTCTGCCATCTTGGTGGATATGCCGAGAAAGGGCTAAGCTCCCTGTGGGGTTTCACACAAAAATCCCAGTGGGTCAGGGTCTTCCAGAAGTTTCTTTTCTGCTTCTGTTGTACTACATATCTTTTTTTTTTTTTTAAGCTTTCTACTTTCATACTTTCCCAGACATGATTTTGTGTTCAGAGCTGAAAAGTGAATCAAAGCACAAACTCACTGAACTTTCTTGCCTGCAATGTTCCTCCCTTCATTTCTTATGTACAACTCACTGTCTTGCTGCTTGGGAATTAAAGAAGCTATTTTCCTTCATCGCTGTCTCTGAGTCAAACAGAGCAGGCATTCTTATCAGCCCCAGTGACAAAGGATCAAGAGAAGAAAGAAAGGTTTAGTAAGTGGATGGCTACAGAGCCCAGAACTCCTTGAGGAGCTCCCGACTCCTTCTCATTTTCGTCTTTGGGTCACTCTTGCTGCCAAGAGAAAGGGAACACTCAGTAATCATGGTGTTGGTTAAAGACAATTTCCTTGTCAGCACTTAAGATTCCTTAGGCATTTTATGCTTTCCAAAAGAACAATATCAGAGGAAGAAAGTTCTGACCTGCTGTCATGCCAACAGATTTTAATTTAGATACTGTCATTCACATTTAGTCTTCCTGTTTTGCCTTTCTAGTCCAAATTTCCCTGCTCCAGCATTCTACTGAATTCAACTTGACCTAGAAAGTATCCTTTGTGCTCAGGCATGATTACTTGGTACAGGCTGGTCTACGATTGCTCCAGAAAGGGTGACCCTAAAATCATGGTTATACTAATGATCAGCTTATCCGTGAAGCCCTTTCTATGTGCCAAGCTCCTTGCTGGCCACAGGAGAGATAAGTCAGTTGTCAGGACTTGTCCCTTGGGAGCTTACTGCTTAGGAAGCTGACTTTACCACCAACGACTGACACATGGGTAGAAAATGAAGATGGTAAAACAGACCACCCCAGGTCAGATGGACAAATGTCAAAGGAGGCCAGTAAATTGGTCCAGAAGCTGTTTTCATGTTCCTGGCAAAAGCTGATCCAGGCTGCCCTTAGTCCTGAGAGCATCAAGGGGCAGAAGAAGGTTTAATGGGCTGCCTTGATGCTGTGGGAAACTGCATAGCCATTCCAGTATAGAAGGAAAATCACTTCTGCTGGAAAGCTATCATGGGTGTTGATGGGGGGACAGGTTAGTGAGAGAAGAAGGTTGGCATTTTAGTTCTGTCTTGAAAGGTGGGCAAATTGGAACAAGCATTTTACTCCATGCCCTGTACCTTACCCTTGTACAGGAACTCAGTGCACATTGAGCTAAACTGACTAATCACTGAAGGAGATTTTTCAATGGTCTAAGTTCAGATCAGAATGTGACTTAGCTAAGGATTCATTTCAAAGATCATAGCTGTCAATGAAATCTTTTCATTTTATATGGTTTACACTTTTTGAAATTTGCCCTTCTAAAGACCTCAGTTGAATATTTGTGCTCTTTATCCTCTGACTCTCCTAAACTCCCCCTCTGTTTTATTCACTCACTCAATGCCCATGTGGGGAACCCCGCCAGCCCACATTGGTGCAGACCTCCAGGCTTAAGTTATTGGTTGAAATAACCCAGACACCATGTCAATGATTGTGAGCAATGATTGTTTCTAAAAAGTGACCTTTGCACACTTTCCCAGGAAGGCCACCTGTACTGGTTTTAAATGAGGGTTGCCAATGTCCTTGCATCTCAGGGACGCCATCCACAGCCTGCCTCTGTGCTCTCAGGGGTTGGAGCTACACCAAAATAATATCAGACCTGAAGAGATGCTAATCTTATTCTTGCATCTCTTTGTTCTTTGGCTGGGAAAACTCCCAGCGTATTGCTACCTTCTGGCCTTTAAATCCACAGTCTTTAAAAGGATCATCTCCACCTCTGTGTCAACTGGACTGGTTGAGTTAAAAAAGCACACACACATAAAGACAATGTTTATATTTAAATGTCAAACATTGTGTGGATAGATTTAGTGTTCCTTCCTACCCATGAATACTATTGCAAACTGTAATTAATTTATCCATGTCCCTATCAGCCCAGCATTATTCTGGGACAAAAAAAGGGGTGGGGATAGGCAGAGGGGGTGGGAACTCTGTTAATTTCTTTTGGAAAAGTTTTCTTAATTGGATGTGTGTTCTTTTCATAACACTGTGAAGATTATGGTTATTTGTCAAATGCTAGGGCAGCTGTGATGCCTGAATAGTGGGTCCATAGCCAGCTGCATCATCTTCCTTGGGTGACTGTGAATTAGTGCATATACCCCCCAAGACCTGGGCAGGGGCAGCTTAAATGACTGTTTTAATGACTGCCTTGTTGTCCACCAGCTGGGCAACATTCAGTGGCACCTCTTGTGTCCAGCACACAACACAGACCCACAGAATGAATGTTGTACAGTTGAGTTTGTTTAATGGAAAAGGCAGCCCTTGCCCTAAATCAATGATCCTTAATGTAGCAGCCACATACCACCTAATGTGTCAGATGTCTATAAATCTCTGGAACTGTATGTAAAATGTTGCATATATGTGCTTTTTAGAGTGGAGAGGAGGAGAGCTGAAGTTCTTCTCAAATCCCTGAGAAGAATTTGAAAAAAGTAATGACCATTGTTCTAAAACAATATACAGTGCATACATACCTGGCATAGCCAACAAAGCGCTTACAGCACAACAGGTTAGCAAGATCAAAGCAATTCAATGAAGAAATGAACTCTCAGGTATGCAAAGAAAGGACAGGCCAGGTGTCTGCGAAAGTGCAGAACGTAGGTCCTGGAGGGGCTAGAACAGAGGAACAAACCCAAGACTGCAGAAGTCCACATCCCCCATCAGCAAGGTGTAGTGTCTTACAATGCCCCACGGGTGGTCCGCTGGAGGGCCTCAATGGAGCTCCTCCCCAGGAAGAAATGACCTGCTCAGGAAGACCGAAACGCGGCAACCCAGGGCTGTCTTCTGGCTTTGGGTGACATATCTGCATCTGCTACCTGCCTCTGGGCCAAGCCTGAACATTACTCCCAGCATATCTGGGGACTGTTCTTTCTTTCTCTGACCTGTCAAGCTGGTAGGAAACTGCTATGAAATTTGCCAGGAAGTCACCTGGGCATTAGCCTCTTGCCCCTGAGACAACGGGAAAGCAGTTCAAGGCGCCCCAAGGACCTTGGAGTGCAGTGCCAAGGTTCAGCAGCCTCCAGTGACTGACTGTGGGCCCCTGCTGGCCGGCGCACCTGTACCCTTAGCTCTGGGCGGGGAACCCCATAAGCAGACCTGAATAGGTGCACAGCCACAGCTGAAGAGCAAGAGGAAGCCAAAAGGAGTCTGGTGAGGTTTTGAGCCATCTTCCCAGCTATTCTGTTTGGGGATGTTTTAAGGGGTGTTTGTGCAGGCGCACAGCCCAGGGTAGGGGGGGAGGTGTCTCCCAGAAGGCCTTCCCTTGGCCAGAAAGACCTCTTCCCCGCTAACCCCAAACTCCAAAGTAGCTTTATCTGCGTATCTGTGTCTCCTGCGGGGTCTCTGCAGCCCTGAGCCAAGCAGTGGGTTGCACAGCGCTTCCCCGCACGCACGTGGCGGTTCGGCCTGCGGCGCAAAGTACGGAAAGCCGGGTGGGCTGGGGTCGCCCCGGGGACCCAGGACGCCGCGCAAGCGGACTGGACGCAGCCTGCCCCGGGAGGCCCCTCCCGCCCAGCGCCGCTCTGGCCCGCGCAGGGCGCCGCCCCCGGGTTCCCAGTGCCCGGCCCCGGCGCCCGGCCGTCGACCCGATCCTCTCGTGGCGATCTCGGAGACCCGGACCGCGGTAAGTCAGGGGCGCCTAATCAGGAGGGGACGGTGGCTCAGTCTCCCGGAGCGCAGCGGACGCGGCCCCCGTGGGAAGGGCAGCCGCCTGTGCGGTGGAGCCACGACCCGTGTGTGTGGTTCAACCTCTCTCCTAACCCCCTTGGCCTGTCTTCACTTACACTTTTTTTTTTTAAAGGCATAGTCAAACATCTCACTGCTGCAGAGCAATGAAAACATTTTTCATTATTATTGAATTATGGGCATTCTTGTAGAAAATTTGGAAAATACCTAAAAAGCATCAAAGAAAATTAAAACCACCACCATCCTGGTCTTCACTTTGTTTCCGCAAGAGACTTCTCATTTCAGCAATACTTGAATACTATACATAGGCCTGAAAGAGTAAACGTTTATTTTATTTTATCATTTTATCTTATCTCATGTCATCTCATATCATCTCATGTCATGTCGTCTCACTTATTTGACCAGGCAGGTTCTTGGGGCTTGACTTTTTTCTATGGAAAACACTACTGTGGAAATATTACTGATATCTGATCTTGATGATAGTAATGGAGAAGCGGGGGAACTCAGGAAAGCTGGCCAAGCAGCAGCCCTCCGTACTGATAACTCACGTTTGTCCACATTCAAATTAAGTAGGAGCTCCCAGCTCCACAAAGGAAGACCCTGGGGTAACCATAGTGGTCATCTCGGTCGGGGTGCTGGGGGCTTTGCTGCGTTCACACATGGTGCTTGAATTCACCATATGACCAGTGAGTTTCTTGAGGTGAAAGCCCTCTGCCTTCTCTCCCTGTCTGGGGCTATGGACCAGGTGAGTGGAGGTTAATCTGTGGAAGTCCTTCTTACTCCCTGGAGGGCACCCTCTTGAGCTCATCCATCAGGGCCCGTCTATGATATGTGATTGGCAAGTGAGCCGTTTTGAAATGAAGGTTCACTGTGAGATTTCAGAGGGACTCACTGATATCACCCTCAGAGGGTGAGACAGTTCCTGGGTGACTTGGGATCTTTCTTTCTAGCAGTTGAACGGAACACAGAGGCATTCGTGTATGCATGCCTGCATCTGATGAATGCTGATCGGGCTCCCACCACAGGCCAGACACCATTCTAGGGATGGGGGACGGAATGAGGGACAGCCACGCAGAGGTCCCTGTCCTCAGATGCTTACATTTTGGTGGGAAAGAAAATATTAAACAAGGAACGCAATAATCAAGACAACGATATTATAGTAGATGATAAAATGCTGGAAAAAAGAAAAGGAAGAGGTACTGAGATAGGAGAGAAAAATGTCAACTAGGTTACACATACATATATAACTATGAATGCTATCAATTTAATATGCAAGATATAAGAAAAAAATAAATAGTACAAATTTTAACATATAAAAACATACTGCATTACAGGAGGCTTTCCTATGGTTACTGGACTATTTCCTGAGTGTAGTGTACTTCTTACTCATGTTCACTTTGCCACCGGAGTGGAACTGACTCTCACACTTCGTATTCTGATTTAACACAGAAAACCTGTATAAATGTTCTGGGTGCTGCAGTGGGGACAAAGGTGAACAGGAGAATCTCTGACCTGCCGGAGCTCTTGCAAGAGGCACATCTACAGATGACTCCAGTAGAAGTGAGAAGACGATGGGTTTTATAGGAAAAACAGAGACAAAGAGGGACGTGGGAGCGCCGTGGGAGCGCCGTGGGAGCGCCGTGGAGAGGGGAGGTCTGCACAGGGGCCACGCGGAGTTCGGTGCAGGAGTTGGCTTTTCAAGGAGCAGCAGAATCATAGTAAACCGATGTGGAGGGCATGCTCCGCAAAAGTCAGGACGGGCCTTGGCGGGGCTATTTCACGTGTGAAACCCGCCCACATTGATTTCGTTATTCGTAGCCCTTAGATGGGGAAACTGAGGCTCCTTAGATTTATTTCATTCGCGGAAGGTAAGACTCCTGTCTGCCCTCCTCGTAAGTGACCTCGGCTCTCACCCATTCTCTAGCCAAAATGCTCGCCCTCTTCCCACGTAGAGTGTGACCGGGTCCCTCGCGCCTGTGCACTGGGTGGGTTCCCTGAGTGTTCGCGTTTCCATTCTTCACAGCTCTCTTGCCTCCCACCCCCGCGGAGGTCTGGCGGGTCCTGGGAATAGGAAGGGAGAGCCAGGGGGTGACAAAAACATCCTCCTGCTCTGTGAGCCTCACCTCTGCACAGTTTCTCCCAATTCCCTGGGAGACCCAAGGCCACCTTAGGAGCACTGCGATGTCGGGGAGAGGGGAGGGAGGGAAGACCGAGACCAAACCGCTTCCTGAAATGGCCTGCTGGCCTCAGTTGGCTTCTTTCCTGCTCAGAGGTAACTACCATATGTTTCCAGAATTTGGACATAGGGTTGTGACGAAAACGAAAACAACAGAGAGTCGCTTCCAAGAAAAACTGACTCATCAAATTCTTGAGTAGGATCGTATTCACCCAAATGAAACTTTTCCAGAATTGGTTTTGCCCTAATTCAGCTTCCTAAAACAAATAATGCCAATGATTTCAAGACTGGATCTTTGAGTCGTGCTTAAGGAATGCTCTTTCGAGGAACTGCTTCAGGAACGCTGGCAGCAGGAGCGCTACCCGGTTTCTCCGAAGGAGGCACTGCGAGAGGACCGTGTAGTTCATGAAAGACAGAGCAGGGCTCGAATCAGACCTCTGAGGTCTGGCTGTGACCCGCCCCCATCGCTGTGTCTCCCCTGCCCGCCCCAGAATACACCCCTCCCGGAGGAAAGCTGGCCATCAGCCACAAAAGCCCTACCTAGGCAGAAAATGCTTAAGAAAAGGCAAAAGTTGCCAAGGCTGGGAAAGCTTCTGTTTTGGAAGCTTCCAGGCTGTTATCAGCTGATAGGTGAGCCAGCTGGAGCAGGTAATAAAATGAGAAGTGTTTGCCAAGAACAGTGAGGTGCCCTCCGCTGGCTCCTTCTCTGGGGGCCGTAGGGGGTCCACTTGGGCTTCATTTGCAGCTGTTCAGTTCACCTCAGCTGCCCAGAGCCCTGTATCCTGAAGGGTTCCCAGAAGACCAGCAGCCCTGGGCCAGAGCCCATGCCTCAGTCCCAGACACAAACTGAAATGTCTCTCTTTCTGGGCCCAACAAGACCCAGCTGGAGAATGTTCAGCACAGACTGGTTTTGTTTGGTGCGGGCATCCCTGTTTCCTGCTGCTCCTGCCTCCCTTGGCTCTTTCCCAACTGCACAAGCTCCACAAAGCCATGGTTCTGCCTCGGGCTTGGGGAGGAGCGTAGAGGGGTAGGGATGGTAGCAACTCTTGTCAGTCTATTTAGGTCAAAAGCCAGTCTTCATCTAGGACCTCCAGTTTCACCTGACAAAAGTGACTGATTCATCAGTGCCTTTGAGAACCTGTCTGTACTCCACATGGTCTGGGGAACTGCTTGTTCTGTAATAATAAAATGTGACTCCATAGCTAGAAGATTTCATTTCGTATGTATGATGATAGGAGCAATTTCCTTTGGCAAATTGTCTCACCTCTGTGGAGTCCAGTTTTCTGGATGTTAAGATTGTTGGGTCAGTCATTCTCTAAACACACTTGAGTCCAACAGTTTGGTGCTGGGACTGCTGAATGTGTGGGCACTTTGGTATCATAATGGAAATCTCAGAGAATCTGACATAATGGCATGCAGATTGGACTCTGTGTCGTTTGCACCATGCTGCTGACTATTAAGAGGCCGTGGCTTGCCTCCTTGGGAGACTCATTACACAAAATACCCCCGGGTCCCAGCCTGCAGACACTTGGGGTGCAGAGGATGTTTAGCCAAGGCAATGTAACCTGTTAAATGTAAAGCAAGGAAAACTTTTCTTTAAATATGCAGAGTTGCTCTTTGACAGCAGTTAATGAACTTGGCTTTTCTGGTCTGGCAAGAGCTCTGACAGGCTAATAATTTAAGGTGCCAGTGTGAATCAGATTGGGGACAGCTAGGGTTACAAGAAAAATGACAATTCGTCTCTGGGAACTTATCTTCAGACTATATCAGACATGGAAGACCAAGAAAGAGCTGAAAAAACAAATGAGATTTGAAGATTAGGTGATGAAATCATGCTTTACATTCTTAAAAAAAAATTCTTGCAGGTACTCTGCAGCACAAAAGAAGATTTTCTAATGACCTATACACCACACCCAGATATCCTCAATCTCGGTTGCAAGTTAGGATGTCCTGGGAGGGGTGTTACTCTGTTGTAACAGGGCTGTCATACTGTTACAACAGAACTCCTGATACTGAATAATTTCTAAAGCACGGAGGTATATTGCTCATAGCTCTGGAGGCTGGGAAGGTCAAGGTCAAAGGGTTCGTATCTGGAGAGGGTCTTCTTTCTGTGTCACGCTGTGGTGGAAGAAAGGAGGGCAAGAGGGCATGGGGAGACCAAGTTCATCCTTCTACGCAGAGCCCGCCCTCAAGATAATGGCTGATTTATTCTAGTCACTCCTTAAAGGTCATAGCTTCCCAGGCTGTTGCAGTGAGGATGAAAATTCCAATCCATGAACTTTTGAGGACACATTAAAAGCGTAGCAGGAGGTTTTGCAAAAAAGCCCCAGTGCTAAGCAGGAACCCAGACTGAGAACATTAAGATACCTCTAGTAGCACCGCTATCTTGTGAAAACTCCACAAGGGCTTCCAATACGATACAAAGCCTGGTCTCCAACCAGCAGCCTCAGCACCACCCAGGACCATGCTGAGGATGCCAACGCTCATGCTGGGCCCCAGACCCGGGACAGACCCTCTGGAGGTAGGGCCCAACTGTCTGAACTGAAACTAGATGCTTTTATGTATTTTAATTTGGGGAGGGGACCAGGAATGGAACTCAGGACCTTGTGCTTGCCAGGCAGGAGCAGCTGCTTTTAAAGCATACTGAGATTTCAACATCATCACCCTGGAACAAAGCTGAGGATGGTTTGGGCCATGGAAACTTTCAAAGCAGATGTTTCTGACTGCTTCCCTGGCCATAGAAAATGCCCTGTGGATTTAAGTAACAGGCATTTTCAGTACACCAGTACACTGATATGAATGAAATGCAGAAATTACTCTTAAGGTAATTCACTTAGCGGAGCTATTGCTTCCAAACCAGTTAACATTTGCATCACCTCATGTTGCCCTCCATAATTCTAGTTTCACATGGTCATTAAAGAACTCCTTAATGGTAACTTGCAGCAGGATTTTTTGCCCATTGTGGTCACCCTGGGTTTTGGAAAAGAAAATGGTATCTCCCATTAAGACATGCTGTTTTCTGGTACAGGGTTCCATGCATCCACAGGTGGTTTTGAGTCATTTAAGAAGAAATTGAGAGGCTGAGGCAGAGGGATCACAAGTCCAAGTCCAGCCTGAGTAACTTAGTGTCTTAAAAAGATACTGCCTCAAAAATAAAAACTACAAACAGCAAGGAAGAGGGTAGCTGAGTGAGAAGGCCTTATGTTTGATGCCAGTGACCACACACACACACAAGGAATCAGTAGCAGACATGAGTAGCTGGGCATCTCTTGAGCCCTTGCCTCATTACCAACTCCAGCAGGCCTTGCACAGACTTAAAAACCTAACCATCAGGAGGGCCACAAACATCTTCCCTTCTTATCTATGACTGATCTGACCACAAAGTAAACAAGAGGGCCATGGTCCCCCAGGGGAGATCCAAATCTAAACCCCTAAAACCTCAAAACTTCAAATCCTTGGGCTATAATTTTCTTAACTAGGTGGAAAAACCAATAAACTCATCCTCGGAACCACAAAGTGTGCGTCTTACATGTCCCCGTTAGGGTAATGGCCACTCTGCATATCTTATCAGAGACCCAATGCTCCATAAAGTCAGTGATGTTTCTTCCTATTTTAGAAAGGGGACATCACACAGCAGAGAAGGCTCACGCTGTCACCTGCACCTGTGTGTGTGTGTGTGTGTGTGTGTGTGTGTGTGTGTGTATGGGTGTATCTTGGCAATATGCACTTTTGATTTCATGTTGTGTCTTTCTTTTAGGAAGTTTGCCTAGGACAGTCACTCTCCCACCGAGGAAGCTTGTAGCCCAGGATGGTCCTGTCTAATTCCACAGTTGTGATGCCCCTCCTGGCCACTGTTTGGCAAGGGACAGTTCAACCAGGCAGCAATACATCTGGCCTGGCCCGCAGGTCCCCTCTCCGTGATGACAGCAAGCTGGAGGCGCTCTACATCCTCATGGTGCTGGGCTTCTTTGGTTTCTTCACTCTGGGCATCATGCTGAGTTATATCCGCTCCAAGAAACTGGAGCACTCCCAAGACCCGTTCAATGTGTACATCGAGTCAGACGTGTGGCAGGAGAAGGGCAAGGCATTCTTCCAGGCCCGGGTTCTAGAGAGCTGCAGACCATGTTATGTCATAGAAAACCAGCTGGTGGTCGAGCAGCCCAACACATATCTGCCTGAGCTCAAGCCTTCCTCATGAACGCCATGGCTGGTTAAAGTGGACACACTCCACATGATAACCTGATGTCTCTAATCACACGCTTCTCATATTCGTTGTTGTATCAGTGCCTCTGGGTTTCTTCTGTCATTTTTAGGGCTTTGAGGAGATTAATGACACTATTTTTCTAAAATCACATTCCTTCTACAGCAGACTGTTGATTGTCCTCAAATATCTACCCCTGCCTTATATCTAGCAGAATTCCTAACTATAGCCTCAAAATATATGGACTGCAAGCTGGACAGCTTGGTTGTCGTAGTTACTTTTGTCATTGCTGGATCAAAATACCCAACAGCCAAAGTAAAAGAAAGAAATGTTTCTTTAGATCACAGTTTGTAGACGTTTCAGTCCGTAATTGGCTGGCTCCAAGGCTGGGTGGTGTGGCAGACAGACATCGCAGAGGAGAAGCAGCTCATGGTGGGCAGGAGGTAGCAAAGCAACAAGGGACAGCTGAGCTCTTTCTATCCCTCCCATCTTATCCAGGCTGCTCAGGGTGGACAGCAGTCACGCCCTTGATCCCAGTGCCCTTGGTCTTGGCATTGCACCATAAATCAATCCCAGAGGTACGCACCCTAGGTCCAACCACCTCTGAAAAAAACCCATCTATGACTGCATGAGAAGTTGGGGGGACATCAAGACACAAGCCACGACAGTGGTGCATTCCTATAATCCCAGCATTCTGGAAGGCTAACGCAGGAGAATTGCAAGCTCTAGCCCAGCCTGGGCAATGTAATGACTTTAAAAAAGAGCTGGAGTTGTATTTCAAAGCAAAGGCCTATGTCAGGTCATAGATAGACAGACAGATAGATAGATAGATAGAGTTATAGTGTAATAGTCACAGTCAAAATCATAGTCATATATGCTGCATTTCCCATACTCCCTTGCAGCTAGTAAGGTGCCATGACTATCTTCTGGCCAGGAGAAGTGAAGTGATGGATACAATCTCCAGGTAGTCCTTGGAAAGCAAATGATGTCCCCTGTGCCTTCCTTGCCCCCTTCTCAGTGGCTGGGACATGATGGGTGGTGAGCAGCTTTCCCTGGGAAAGAACAGCTCATTTTCAGGTAGCAGAGCAAGAGCCTGGGGCCTGGGCAAAGCCATGGAGCAGGAGCACCACACCTTCCTGGACTCCCCACCTGGTCAAGTTCGTGTGGAGGAGAATTTAACACCACTCTTCTGGAAGCCACTGCTAAAGTAGCAAAATTAACATCCTCTCTGCTCCACTTGCCTTACGTGACTGCACTCAAAGGCATGGAGTGTCCAAAGCACAGTACTTCTGTCCTTGTCTGTTCTGTGCTAACAACAGTGGCTCTCTCCTACTCCTGTCCTCCTGCCTCCCACTCCTCCTCCCCCACACCCAGGCCCTGCCCATACTATAATGTCAGACTTCTGGCCTCTCACCTTTGAGGGGATGCCTGTCTGTAGCTCAGGTCCCCACCTTGGGATGCCTTGGTGTGGCAGTCCTTGCCAGCCATCCCTGGGGACAGAGATAGTCTCAAAATCCCTGCTCTCAAGATGTGGGGTAGGTAAGGAGGGGGGATGCTACTTGAGAAGAGGTCTCCACCTGTCCTGATAGGGTCACAGAGAGCCAGTGCCAGGCTCTTCCAGCTGCCGCCTGCAGCATGAGGGTCCTCTGCACTGTGACACCCTCAGCATCTCACCATCCCTGGAGAGTATGGAATATTTAAATGAAACATCATTTAAAAAATCTGATGTAGTATAAATGCAAAGCAGCACATCACATAAGCATCCTGAGTTTGTCCTCAAAGACAAATTGGGCCCCACCTCACAGTAATCCTTGTGTCACATAATAATCAGCGAGTCCTCTGTACTCCTTGGGAACGTTCCTGAGTTACTGCAGTCCTCATGATGTGTGACTCTTTGGGTCCCTGAGGTCTTTGAAAATCCAATAAAAGCCCTGATCCTCCCCCAACTCTGAATGCACGTGGACACAATATTTTGTCCACTCTGTCTGGGCACCATGGGCCACCGGAGCCCAGCAATGGCTGCTGCCACCTCATGGCCCCTGTGTAAGCTGGACCCTGCTTTAGGCAGGCACATGTTGGCCGGATTGCAGGAAAGGAGTTCGGAGAGGGACCCAGAGCGCTTGTGATCCGCAATGTGACCCAGAGCAGCACAGTGTTCTTGATATTCCAGACACGCAGCCAGAGTGCTTATCACCAGTCACTTCGCGCACCGAGATGCCTGTGCCTTTTAAGGCAGGGGAGATCCCAGAGCTTTAGTCCTCCCTGCCCTTCAGAGACCAGGCCTCGCTTTCACTTGCCTTAACTGCGAATCTCTGATCCCTTCCTCCTTCCTCTCCCCCTGAGTTTTAAAAAGAGGAGAGAGTGATGGGGAGAGGAACTGAGTCATACATTTTCAAGCGCTTGTTACCATATTATAAAATCTGCTTTCCTGTGCATAGAGCACTTGTTGTGTGCCGGATATCATTTCCCAGCTCATTACAAATAGAATATCATGTTTTACATGCAGTATTTCAAGTGTTTATATGAGACAATGATGCTTTTGCTGCATTAAGATTTTTTAAAAACTAAAGTCCATTATTATGATCTGGCATGTGTCCTCTAGCCCGCCGATACTTTTAGAAGATGGATAACAGTTCTTGGGGGCTCGGATGAGGCAGCCCCTAAGGAACACATGATTGTGGAAAGCAATCTGCCACAAGCACTCAGCATATCAGCACTGAGAAGCATGAGGCCTGTAGATTGGAAACAAGGGGAGCAAAGCCTTGAAGGAGGGTAGTGGCAAACCGCGGCACTCCCAGCTCCTGGCACTTGCAGCTGGCAGGGGACGTATACAAGGTCTTAATGGGCTTCTGGGTATTGTAAGAGAAGCTGTGAGATCTGATCTCTCACGTCGGTAACTAAGTTTTAAAAATGATAGGAGTTAAAGAAAACATGATGTTGAGCTAGATTCTGACCAAAGACCCTGATGAACAACCTCTGCTCTAAAGAGAAAGCTCCTCTGCAGGCCAGGTCACGCCTGAT
>PVLD010016064.1:35945-46440 GCA_004027595.1 Dinomys branickii | reverse complement strand
TTGTGATTGTACTATTTTCTATGATAATGGGTGTCTGTTTGTCAATATGTTTTTGTACTTTTATGTTTCTAAAATAAAAAAAAAAAAACAAAAAACTGAGGGTTTTAAGGGCAGTCAAAACTCATGGTATAGTAATAGAATTATAAAAATATAGGTTAGCAATTATAATTTTATTTATTTATTTATTTATTTAGACAGGGTCTTACTATGCAGTTCAGGCTGGCCTTGAACTCACTTTATAGCCCGGGCTGACCTCAAATGCACAATGATCTTCTTGCCTCAGTCTCCTGAGTGCTGGGATTACAGGCATGCACCACCATGCCTGGCTAGAAATTATAATTTTAATGTTGTATAGCTTCAAATATTTTATATATTTGGTACCTGAATATAAACTGTGACATTTTTAAAATTTATTTTTTGGTCTCATGCCTTTTAAAGGAACACAATTGAACTCAATTATTATAGTATGTAATAGAGTATTTGGGACCAAAATGTTTACATTTTTTACCTTATCATTGAAGACTTTGATGAGAAGTTACATAATAAAAGTTTACTAGAAAACAAACTGGAAAAAATGTTTAGTCACTTGAGAAGTTTTTAATGTACAAATAATTTCCCTTGCCATGGACATTGTCACCATTGGTACAAGTCCCCTTCTATAACTCTCTGGCCCCGTGGTTTGCATGAGTGCAATGATTTCCATTCAAAAAACCATCTTCACAAAGCATTCTTCCTGTGTTACTGGTGGGGAATAAAATATCCCTACCTTACTGACCCTCTAGACATTGATGTGACTCTCTGGAACCAGGTGTTTGCAGTTCTCCTGTGAGCGGATCACACCCTCCTGGTCCACTATGTCCCGTGGCCCTGGCGGAGGCAGCTTGGCACGCGCCTGGGTCAGGGATCGAAGGGATGTGCCACAGGGAGCAGAAGTTACAAGCTACAAGGACAGTCAGAGGATACACCGACAACACTGACCTGACCTTCTGTGACCTTTCAGTGCTTACTGAATCTGACAAAGTGCAGATAGGCAAAGATTTCAAAGCTCACTGCCTGCCCTGGGGTCTCCCAAGGTCTCAGAGGTGCGTTTGCGCTCCTCCTACTTGGTGGTCAAGGGATCGGCTCTGCAAGTTAAAACTGCTTTATCAACATGTAATACAAGGGCTCTGATTTCACATAAATAATCAAACTTGATTAAAGTGAATATATTATTATGCTAGGTTAATTTTTTCCATTCAAATGCTTATATTCTGTCTACCTTTAACAGTTAATCGAGAAAAAACAGGCACCTCCAGATTCCACAAGAGCAGCAACTTTTTGAAACAACATCATACAGACTGGGGCAGAGAGAACAAAGGCCTGCAGCCCTGTGGGGAAGTCTTCATGGGGCTGTTTTCTTCAAGTCTCGAATCTGTTTAATCAAGTAGTTCTTCTCATCAGCAAACTGCTCATCATCTGTCCTGTCCTTTTGGAAACTGCTGAGAAACTCAATCAGTTTGGGTTGATTTTTTAACAGAATCTCCACAATAGGCTGTGTTTTGTGAGGACTGGCCACAAACACCTGAAACATAAAAAAATGGATGTTACCACACACGTGGGATCACAAGACCCTTGCTTGAGTTTCAGGGGTCTGTTCTGAGGGCGTGGAAGCCCCGTGAGACTTCCCCCAGTGAGGTCAGCAAGCCACCTCCCTGTTGGTCTCTGCAGGAGCTCACCAGAAGCACGTCAGAGTCACCTGGGTCCATTTTTTGCTTTTACTTTATTTTCAATTGAAATGCTTATTTTAACTATGAACCTTTCAAATAGAAAATAATGAAACAGGCACCAATATAATCACTACGCACGCTGAACAGATTTTGACATTTTGCTTCTAATCTCTTCTTAAGGAAATAAAACACTACAGACGGAACCAAACCCTTGTGTTCCACTTCCACCCCCACCCCCAGCAGCCAGCTGCCAAGCAGCAAGTCCAGTCTGAGCGACGTCTCCCACCAAACGTGCCTGTAAACGTGAATGACACACCGAATCTGACTGTGCTTAACTTTTTGCAATTTATCTTCAAACAGGTAATATACTTCAGTGACTAGTCCCCCTCTCACGTTAGGGGTCACCCCTGGCACTGTTTCCTTGGATATATTGGCCACTGTCCACTCTCCCCACCATTCCAACCTCGCAGGGTAGGTCTGGAATTGTGTGTTTTCACAAAATTCCACAAAGATTCTAAAGCATAATCCTGGCTGAAATCACAGCCCTGAACTAATACCAGTTTAGCTGGAGGCTCACAGTGGAGCTCAGCGGAGGAATGCTTGCCTACCGTAGCTCCTGATGCCCCGCACCACAAACAAACACCTCAGCAACACTGTGAAGGACAGCAGTGACTATAATAACAGGACATTGCCGCTCAAAATTATACTATGGCTTGGTGAGCTGCCAAGTTACTGCTGCATACGTGACTATAAGGCTAGAATACAGATCACAGGGGCCCTGGGCCTATGGAGCTGTCTGGTGTCATGATCTGGGCTCCTGCCTCCTCGAAAGAGCCAAGCGCTTCCCAGCAGTACCTCTGCCCAGCTCCCTGCCTTGCAGCCCCAGTGACCCACAGCCCTACGGGGGCACAATGCCAAGGCTTGGGCCAGCAGGGGCCGCGCTTTTCCTCCACTCCAGCAAGTGCAGACCAGGAGAAAACCCTGCCAGGATACTAAGTACCAACGAGGGGGGATAAAAGGCTACCAAGGCACCAAGAAGCCGGAGATAGCATGAGATCGGGTCTGGGGCAGATGTGCTCATGGTGTAGCACCATGTGAGCCACGGGGAGAGCTTTTACAGATGGTGGCACCAGGAGAAAGAATTCTGGGAATCTGGAATCACACTAATGGAGGCCCCGATATGGGCAGGGCAGCAGCTGTGGGAACAACCACAGGAGTGAGAGCGGGTGAAGGTTATAGCAAGGAGGGCTTGTAGACACTAGTTACATGACAGCTATAACTACTGCTCAAATCCCATCTCTTGGCCAGGGGTGGCACACGCCTGTAATTCCAGTACTCAGGAGGCTGAGGTAGGAGGATCACTGAGTTCGAGGTCGGCCTACAGAGTGAATTCAAGACCATCCTGAACTACATAGCGAGACTGTCTAAAAAAAAAAAGGAAAAAGAAAATCCCAATTCTATTTTTTGGCAGTGCCCACAAACAGATCCTTCACTGGAGTTTCATCCAGAATAAGAGGGCCTCTGCCTGCAGGGCAGAGGATGCGCTGGAGAACATGCACAGTCTTGCAAAGACTCCCATGGTCTCTGCACAGTGGGGACTTTGGCTGCTGAGAAGTGCCTGCCCCTGCCCCATCACTCTAGCTCTGTTCACTGTGTACATGACCTTGCACTGCCCACTTGTAGCCCTGATAGCTGGTTATTTTTACTTCATGGGGTCAGCGCTTCCCACTCATCGGAACCCGTAATCCACACAGCACCCTGGAGGTATGATGGCTGCTACCCCCGTTCAATAAATGAGACTGAGACTGCCTGGCCTTATGACTGAACCATGGACCGAGGCACATGGCCTGGATTCAAACCCCAGTGTTCCCACATATTAGCTTCACGATCCTGCAGGACTTCCTTCCCTCTCCGCACCCCAGTCTCCTCATCTGGAAAATGAGGACGGAGCGGCACCGCATGTCTTAGGTGACTGTGCAGCTTCCTGAGAATGCTGCGGGCACTCGTGGGCCTCAGAAGGGAGCTGGCGGCGGGTGGGGTCAGTGGGGCTTGGCAGCAGGGTCAGTGCTGTTCCAGGAGCACAGAACTGTTGAGGACCAAGCTGAGGTCAAACCCAGGGTGCTTGTCTGCATTTGTGAGAGCTGATAAAGGAGAACATTCTGCCAGGTGAGGTTCAAAATTGGAAACCAAAACTCACAAATCCCTTATGTTCAATTCATTTGGCTAATT
Organism: Dinomys branickii; assembly: GCA_004027595.1. NCBI lineage: Eukaryota > Metazoa > Chordata > Mammalia > Rodentia > Dinomyidae > Dinomys > Dinomys branickii. The sequence continues at coordinate 42,505 of PVLD010016064.1, read as the reverse complement.
CATTTCTGAGTTTAAATCTGATACATTAATTCATGATGTTTATGTTCTTTCCATCAGAGGCCTTGGGGACTTTGCTCCCCCAGTGAGCGCTAAGCAGTGCTGAGCACCGCCTGGAAGCCCTGCAGTCCTGTGACCCCCCAAGGGGTCGCTGCCCACCCACAGTAACCACCCCCCCACCCCACCCCCGGCCAGGCCCGCGATGCCAAGCCAGGCAGGCAAAGGCTCTCCCACACTGCCACTCGGCAGGTAGCAGGTCGAGAGCCATGAGGTGACGGAGCTTTTGACCTGTGACCTTCTGAGTTACAAAGCACCCCAAGGTCCTCTTACACAGCCACTGGGGCAGAGACATCACAAAGGGAATCGGGAAACACTTGGACACAAATGAAAACAGAAACACAACAAAGCAGAACATCCGGTTACCTGGTAAGCAGTGCTTAGGAGACATTCGAACACCTCAGGCAATAATCTAACTATCTTAAGGAACTGAAACAAGAAAAGTCAACTAAATCAAAGCAACAAAAGGAAGCCATAAAGATGAGGGCAGAGAGAAACAAAATAAAGAACAACTACAAAAAGAATCAGTGAAACCAAAGATCGGTTCTTTAAAATGATCAGCAAAGTTGACAAGCCATTAGCTTGTGACAAAAAACGAGAGAAGAGTCAATAAAATCAGAAATGGAAGTGGGAACATTGCTAATAGCCTTATAGAAGCAACAACAAAAGATTAGGAGAGATACTATGAATGACTGTACAGCAATGTATTAGATAAAATGACCAAATTCCTCAAAAAGAAACAGAAAATCTGAACAAATCCATTACAAGATATCAAGTCAGTAATTTTTTTAAAATCCCGACAAAAATAAAAAGCCTTCGCCCAGATGACTTTACTGGTAAATTCCATCAAACATTTAAAGAAAAACTAACACAAATATATTTCAAATTGTTCCTCAACAAGAAATACTTCCTAACTCATAGTGAGACCAGCAAAACCCTAAAACCAGAGAGAGGACAATAAGAGAAAACTTACCAATATGTGTTATGAATAAAAGTACAAAAATGCTCACTAAAATACTAGCACACTGAGTCCAGAGACATATTAAAAGAATTCTATACCACATGACTCAAATTTTAAAAATGTACTGTGTTACATTGTGTTCCCTAAAAGGATATATTCAAGCCCTAACCCTCGGCATCTGGATGTGATCTTCCTGGGGAAAAGGTTCTTTACACACATAATCAAGTTAAAAGGAGGTCAGATGGGCTTAGGGGGCCTTCCAACTATTGTCCTTACAGGGAGAGGGAACTGTGGACACAGAGAAGTACAGGGATGTAGAGAAAGTGTCTCGTGAAGATGGAGACAGAGAACTGAGGGATGTCCCTGTGGGTCAAGGAATGTCAAGGGTTCTGACAGGCACCGGAAGCTAGGGAAAGAGGGTTGGGAGGGTCTCCCTGGGAGCTTCCTATAGGAACCAACTTTGCTGACACCCTGACTTTGGACTTCTGAGTTGTACAAGAATAAATTCCTGTTGTTTTAAGCTCCTCTGCTTGTGCTTCAAGGTTACAGAAGCCTTAGGAAACTAATGTATCAGTTAATTGAATGAAGGAAAACCACATGATCATCTCAACAAGTAAAGGGGGAGTATTTGACAAGATCCAACACCCTCTCATGGTTAAGAAATAACTTGCTCAACTGGAAATTCACTTGCAAAAGAATGACGGTGGGTGCTTACCTCACAACATCACACCTTACACAAAAACTAATTCAACATCCAAACCTAAATAGAAGAGCTTTTAGAGAAAAATATTGGGATACATGCTCATGACCTTGGATTTGGTCATGGTTTCTTAGAGATGATATCACAAGCAATGAAAACAACATAGATAAATTGAAATTCACCAAAATTTAAAACTTCAAGCCAGACATCTATAGTTCTAGCTACTCAGGAGGCTCAGGCAGGAGGATTGCAAGTTCTAGGCCAGCTCAGCTTGGGTAACTTAGTGAGACACTGTCTTAAAAAAAATAAAAACAAGGCTGGGGATGTAGCTTCGTGATAGAGTGCTTAGCTAACATTCAGGAAGACCTGAGTTCAGTACTAAAAAAAGAAAATTAAAATTTTAGTGTATCAAAGGACATTTGGCAGAATAAAAAGAAAAACTTACAGAATTGGAGAACAAAAAATTGCAGAATTTTCAAATCACATGTCCCAGTAGTGCCATATATCCAGAATACATAAAGAACCCTAATAACCCAACAAAAAATAAACCATCCATTTAGAAGGCAAAGGACTTGAATAGACATTTCTTCAAAGACACATACAAGCAATGAATACACATACCAATAAGCACAGGAAAAATTGTTCCAGATTTGTCATTAGGGGAATGCAAATCAAAATCACAGTGAGATATCCTTTTCATGCTCTTAGGATGGGTACAATTAAACTGATAATAACACGTGTTTTGAGGACAAAGGGCAGTTGGAACCCTGTGTTTTGAAGGTAGGAACGTACACTGGCACAGCTTCTGTGGAAAACAACTTGGTATTGCCTCAGTAAGTTAAATGTTGAATTACCACATTTCTGAACAACTGGATTCCTACAAAAGGGAAGTATGTGTTCAGATAAAAACTTCTGCACTAATACTCATTACAGCACTCCTCATCCTAGTCCAAAGTGGAAACAACCTAAGTACCAACTGACAAAAGGATATCCGCACAGTGAAACACCCGTGGACGGTCTCCATATTCACAAGAATGAAGTTCTGAAGGATCGTGCTACAACATGGATTTGATTCCATTTACACAAAATATCCTGAACAGGCAGCTCCACAGAGCTAGAAAACAGTCTGGTGGTTGCCAGGGGGTGGGGGTGGGGAAAGCTGGGGAAGTGCTGCTGGCTGGGCACATGGGTTTGCTTTCTGGGTGATGAAATGTCCCAGAAACGGACAGTGCTGATGGCTGCACAACATTGTAAATATGCTGAATGTCACTGAATGGAAGCACTGTACAAAGGTTCACATGGTGAGTCCTGTGTGAGGTTTACTACAATAAACTAAAATTGTTACTCAGAAAATGGTATTCTGGGCTTATTTACAGACTGTCTGATGTTTATATAATACCTATTTGTACGTTAGGAAGTCACATACTGGAACCAAACTGCGTACCTCTCTGGTAACTTTGTTTACAATGGAATTGCTGTGCAGTTTCAGCTCAAAATGCTCTGGCATTTTGTGGTCACTACCTAAATAACTCACAACAGTTTTCATTTCTAAAAAAAGGATTAAATATATTGAAACATGAAAGTTCTGTGTAAAAACGGTGGTGAAATTTGCAGACAGGCATCATTGGACTGCCTCCACTGAACCCATATCCTATGCCATAAACCTAAGAAACTATTTTTGGGCTGGGGATATAGCTCAGTGGAATAAGCGCTTGCCTAGCAAGCACAGGGTCCTGAGTTCGATCCCCAGTACCGCAAAAAAAAAAAAAAGAAACTATTTTTAAGTCTTAAAATTTTCCTTATTTTTGTTTGTTGTAGCTCCTGACCTCTGCTGCTTCTGAAGGTAGTTCCTGGCAATTAAGGTAGCTTGGACAATTACGCATGAGTCCCGGGGGCAGCTCGTGGTAGACCACTGACCTGAAGGAACACACTTTGAGCACAGAGTAATGGAGAACCGAAGCTTTCGACTGCTGTGTTTGCAATAGCTGCTTTGTGGCTCTCTGCTGTGCTTTTTTCATACAATACTTCTCAAAGCACACCAGCAAGTTAAACAGGGAAACTGCCTGCGACTCCTTTCAGAGTGTGACCTTAGTGCCGACGTGCCTTAGCTTATAGAACAGGTCTCAGAAATGCGATTTACGGCTTCTCAAGTATGAGAGAAAGGTAAGTATCATGTCCACAACTCAAATATTTCTAGTTTTCTGGACCAAAAATATGTTTCTCTCCATTTTAAACTGGAATGCTTCCTGTGAAAGCTAAAAGGTCTGTGCTTCTATGCATTAATCTCACTCCAGTGCTCTCTGGCTTCACGGCCAGTGCTCCTGTTTTTGCTTTTATGGCACTGGGGATTGAACCCAGAGCTTCCGCACTGAGCTGCGTACCTGGCCCCAGCCCTTTTGTTATTTTTTGTCTTGAGAAGGGGTCTCACTAAGTTGCTATGTAAGTTGCCCAGGCTGAGCTTGAAACTATCCTCCTGCCTCTGCCTCCCAGAGGGTTGGGATTACAGGCAGTTTTATTGGCAGCACAGAGCAGTTTTCCTCATTCCTTGGGCCTTGGATAGAAATGGTTTCCAGATCCTTAAGACCTGGGGTTCTGAACGGAGTGTGCGGGAGGAAAGCATTTACCTTCAGCTCACAAAAGTCCTGGCCATTTAACATTGTGATGCTTGTCAGGAAGACGAGCCCTGTTCTTCTCTAGATACCTGAGAAGTGACACGATGGGTTACCTGAGTTGGCAAAGTAAAAGCCTGAATTTTAGGTTAACAACAATGTTTTGCACCTCTTATAGAAGGTGTTTGGAGCAAAATTATTAATAAGGAACTGTGAAAAAATTCTGGGACTCAGCCGTTACTTTTTTCTAAATAGCAAAATATTATTTTTGGGAAGTGAACAATCAGGTTCCTAACCTGAATGGAAGGAACATGGTCGGGTGCAGGGCAGGCTCAGCTTATAGTAAACAAGTGGTCAACTATTTTCAATGTGCCTCCTGTGTCCAGGGATTAGGCGATCTATTCTGATCCCTGAGGATGGAAGCAGGCTATTTCTCTTTGCCACACACTAAATCTGTCTCAAAGCTGCATTTTTGAACAAAATTATGGAAAGCTTGTTCCCACCCTCCATGGCAGAGTGCACTTCTGCTGAGCTGAATGACACGACACGCAGTCTTTTACAATCCCTGGCACAGTGAAAGGGTCCTAAGAAGGTATAACACTCCATAATAGCAGTGTCTTATTTACAGTGTCCTACAGCATTCTATTTTGTTCAATCCAATCTGTTTAAATTTTATGAAATAATTCTAACAGGTAAGAATAAGGGGAGAAATATATAAGACCACATATTTCTACCATCAGCTCTAACATCTGCAGAGTCTTAAATACAACCATAGCAAGGCTTCTGGACAATTCACATTATTCATTCTCTTTAGAGTAAAAATGTATATGTATGAATCCACATACAGTATTGTATATTTTTAAACTTTGAGTAAGTTATATCTTTTTAACATTTGCTTATTCTACTTAATAAAATTTTTCAAGACTTAGCCACACCCCAGATTCTAATATCTGGCAGGATAGATTCTCCTAGTTCTCAAAACTGGCAGAGTCAATCTTTTGCTGCTTTCTACCATGCAATTTTACAATCTGTTTATCAAGTTCCAGAAAAGATCTGTTAGGATTTCAAATGAAAATGAGTGGGATTTATAAACTGAGTTAGGATTTTATTTATTCTGCTGGCTTTCTGGACAATAAATACCTGGTGGTTGGAAGAAGAAGCTTTCTTTGTTCTTACTTTTTTTTTTTTTTTTGTCTTTTTAAGGCAGGGTCTCACTATACAGTTCAAGCTGACCTTGAGCTCACTTTGCAGCTGAGGCTGGCTTTGAACTCATAGCGATCCTCCTTCCTCAGCTTCCAGAGTGCTGGGATTATAGGTGTCTGCCACCACGTCCGACTATTCTTACTTTCACAAGCAACAATTAACTTATAAACTGCCATGTCTCCCTCTTACAGCCTTAAAAACTCTACCACCAAATTTATACTGCAGTGTAAAGACCCCTCCAAAAACTCCTGGAACTCTCTAAACCTGCAGTGTTATTCTAATTGTCCATCAGAAGAAAATATTCCTAAATGTGGAAAAATCTTGCTGGAAAAACAGAATGTACATTGTAGCACTATTTACAATAGTGAGAAAAAGGGACTATCCTAAATATCAATGACACAGGACCATTTAAGTGCACTAGAATAAATATACTCAGTGATAAACTAGGTTGCCGAAAACTAAAAAGCCCCCAAACAAAAACAAAACCTACCAGCTCTGAAGCCACATATAACAATAGTGCAAATGTTTACTTATGTTGTTGTGTTAGGTGATACAATGAGAATACCAATTGTACAGTTTGAATATAGCTGTAGAAAGGACCCTCAACTGCACAGGAAAATACATTTTACCAAAATGTTTACAGTAGTGAGAAGTATGGTATTCTTATAGACAGCTGAGATAGATAGAAATACTATAGGCAGTCAGACAGGGCTGGGCTGGGGATATAGCTCAGTGGAATAAGCGCCTGCCTAGCAAGTACAGGGTCCTGAGTTCGATCCCCAGTACCGCCAGAAAAAAAAAAAAAAAAGACAGGGCTGAGCCCTCAGAGAAGCCAACATAAAAGGTAAGATACCTGTGGGCCAGACCTCAAGACAAAAGACTAAACAAATACACCCACATACCCCCCTAGGGAGGAACAGGGGGGGTTGACCACCTTGAAGGGTCTTTGGCCCGGCCCTTGGGGGGGGGGGGTGGGTGGAGCCCCTGACCTAACCCTTATGGGAAAAGCCCCTGACCTAACCCTTAAGGGAAA